>CAKAKR010063662.1:0-46358 GCA_916700685.1 Adelosebastes latens | reverse complement strand
TTCATGAACAAAAAGTCATATTATGTCGAAAATTTTATGAAAAAAAGTCATAATATAGTATGTCGATATATTTTATGTAAAGAAAGTCATAGTATAGTATGTCGAAAAATGTCATGAAAAAAGGTCATAATATAGTATGTCGAAAAATTGTATGTAAAAAAAGTCATAGTATAGTATGTCGAAAAATTTTATTTTAAAAAATTCATAGTATAATATGTCGAAATATTTCATGAAAAAAAGTCATAGTATGCTGAAAAAAAAGTCATAGTATAGTATGTCGAAAATGTTATGAAAAAAACTCAATATAGTGTCGAAAAATTTCATGAAAAAGTCATAGTATAGTATGTCGAAAAGTTTTGTTAGAAAATTCATAGTATAGAATGTCGAAAAAATTTATGTAAAAAGTCATAGTAAAGTATGTCGAAAAATGTCATGAAAAAATCATAGTATAGTATGTCGGAAAAACGTCATAGTATAATGTGTCGAAAAGAAGTCCTATTATAGTATGTTGAAAGAAGTCAAATGTCATAAAAATTTGCAAATGAGTCATTTCACTATGTCAAAAAGCCATAGTGTAGTATGTCATAAAACATGTATTCAGATGAATTTGTTACATTAAACTTTAATGTCATTGCACAAAGTACAGGTACTGAGGCAACAAAATGCAATATGTACAGTGTAAAATAATAATAAAATATTTTACATGGAATAAACAGTAAGAAGTATTTGTACACTAGATATATACAGTATGAGCTTTACACCGATCAGCATTAAAACCACTGACAGGTGAAGTGTATAACATTGATTATCTCGTTACAGTGGCACCTGGCAGTGGGTGAGATATATTAGACAGCAGGTGAACATTTTGAACTTTGTGTTGGAAGCAGAAAAAATTGGCAAGCGTAAAGATGTGAGTGATTTTGACGAGGGCCAGATTGTGATGGCTAGACGACTGGGTCAGAGCATCTCCAAAACTGCAGCTCTTGTGGGATGTTCCCGGTCTGCAGTGGTCAGGACCTAACAAAAGTGGTCCAAGAAAGGTGAACTGGCGACAGGGTCAGACCCGAGGCTCATTGATGCACGTGAGGAGCGAAGGCTGGCCCGTTTTGTCTGATCCAATTGAAGAGCTACTGTAGCTCAAATTGCTGAAAAAGTTAATGCTGGTTCCGATAGAAGGGTGTAAGAACATGCAGTTTGTTGCGTATGGGGCTGCGTAGCTGCAAACCGGTCAGGGTGCCCATGCTGTCATATTGTTATGGCTGATTGGTGTATGAAGAGTATTAACAGAGTGTATAATTACTTTCACAGAGGTGCACACTTCAGCAAGGTGTCAGCTGAGGAGAGAAAGCTGTTCCTGAGCCTGCTGGTCCTGGAACAGAGCGTCCTGTTGTGCCTAGGAAAGGACAGGAGGGCAAACAGTCTGTGACTGAGGTGAGAGTTTGGCTATTACTGTCATAGTATAGTATGTTGAAAAAAAGTCAGTGTGTCGAAAATTTTTAAAAAGTCATAGTATAGTTTGTCGAAAAAAAGTCATAGTATATAATGTGTCGAAATTGTTTTTTTAAAAGTCATAGTAAATTATATAGAAAACATAAAAAAGTCATAGTATAGCATTTCAAAAAGATTTTAAAAAGTAATATTGTAGTATGTCGAAAAAAGTCATCGAATAGTATGTCGAAAATTTTATGAAAAAAAGTCATAGTATAGAAATTGTTTAAAGTCAGTATAGTATGTCGAAAAGTTTTGTTAGAAAATTCATAGTATAAAAATTGTTTAAAAAGTCAAAGTATAGTATGTCGAAAAATGTCATGAAAATAATCATAGTATAGTATGTCGAAAAATTGTTAGAAAATTCATACTAAAGAATGTCGAAAAAATTCATGAAAAAAAGTCATCGAATAGTACTTTCGAAAACTTTTATGTAAAAAATCATAGAATAGAATGTCGGAAAATTTAATTAAAAGTCACGGAATAGTATGTCGAAAATTTATTTTAAAAGTCTTAGTGTATTAAGTTAAAAAAAATAAAAAAGTCATAGTATAGTATGTCGAAAAAATAAAATAAAGTCATAGTGTAGTATATAGAAAAAATAAAAAAGTCAGTTTATTATGTTGAAAACATTTAAAAAAGTCATAGTATAGTATTTCGAAAAAAAATATTTAAAAGTCAGAGGTTAGTATGTCGAAATTGTTTTTTAAAAAGTCATATGTGCAAGACAATGAAATTGATAGATAATTTGACCAACTGGTGCAGACAGAAAAAATCACCAGCTGATGTATGTATTTTGTGACACCCATATTTCTTCTATGACAACATTTTACAAAAGGTCTGTGTAAACAACAGGCAGTGTCTTAGTAGGTAATCAGTCTTGCCTGAGATACAAATAAAAGTATGGAAAAGTTGGAAGGGTGTTTGTATCTTATTAAATTTTTATTTATTATACTTCTTACCTTATAAATTGTAGCAAGTCACATACAGAAAGAATGGAGGGTATGGAAATGAGAATATTTTAAAAACTAAAAAGAATTTCAAAAATCTGTATAAAATCTTTAAAAGTGTACAACAGTATCTATTATATGGAGCTTGGAGTGTCTACTTTAAACATTGTACAAGGAGATACATATTGAAATCTTGAGCTCCATAAAGTGTAATGGAGATAACATTTCATTTTTGATATATCTCCAATATATATTATTTATCTTGTTACATGTTAACATGGAGAAAATGCATTTCACTCCTCACTTTAGACATTTTTTACTGCACCACCTTTATTGTTTTTATACAAAGTTTCTTACCCAATGTGATGGTCTGAACTGTGTCAGCATACCATCATATATTCCCATAAGTAAAAGTAACTTTCTTTTAAAAAGGTATCTGTGTGGAAAAAAAAAATATCTTATTACTTTGAGGTGTAGGACAGTTATCAGAGCACTATTTTTTTAATCACAAATTTAAACTAAATCCAAGCAATGGGTTATATTCTGCACTGTCACCTATGGGGTGAGTCATTATGTTGATCAATTTCATCACTTTTTGCTGCTATGAAATGTATTTGTTACAACCATCATCATCAAAATTATGAAAAAACAAGGTTGTGTTCTAGATCTAGTCGTATCTGTACTGATAACTTTGAAATCAAAATTCAGCCCCTGCATCAGACAGATATGTGGCAAAATAGCAACACAGGAACTGTTGGTTTTCATAATCCATTTTCAGAAGAAAAAAAAAGTATCTCAGATTCCATTATAATACTTGAAAAATACATAAACACAGTTTTAAGATAAACTACATTGTAATTGTTTGATACAGTGGGTTTCACTTACTTAAAGGAACAGTGTGTAGCTTTTAGGGCTATTGGCAGAAATTGAACATAATATTAATAAGTATTGTTTTGTGTATAATCACCTGATAATAAAAATCATTGTGTTTTTGAACCTCTTCATAAAGTCCGCCATGTTGCTCCGCCAGGTTTCTACAGAAGCACAGAATAGACAAGCGGCCACCGTAGTTCACCCACAGCCTTGGCACACGGGAGAAGCTTCAGTTGGCTGCAATCTGCAACCTCACCGCTAGATCCTACACACTGCTCCTTTAAATTACAAATGATTAACACATTTCTCTGTGATCATTTTTCTGTTTTGGAATGAGACTCTTCTGTTAATATCTTTTGTAAAACATAAACTGACGGTAATGACAGCAATTATACTTTGGCAAGTGACGTCATGAACTTTGCTCTGTGCCACATGGCTCACACCAGCTCCCTGGAGAGGGAATCATCCAGCAGACTGGGAGGACGACCTGAGGGTCCTGCAGTCCATGTAGGCTACACTGTGTGTGTGTGTGTGTGTGTGTACAATATATCACACAATGTGAATATAAATTATATCACACACACACACGTGATGCACTCTGCCTCCAAGCTCGCCTCTTCTCACCGACTAAATGTGTCAAGTGGAAAGCCTTCGTTCTGATGCTGACGCTCCCACTGAGCCCCCAGTATGGCACTATTTCCACTCCACCTATCCACACACACACACACACACACCCATGTCCTGTCTGACGCTTTCTTTCTGTCTCGTCCAGACATCCATGGTCTCGTCCCTATCTCTTCCTCATTCAGTCTCTCTCTCGCTCACTCACACACACCTCGTGTCCCACGTGTGACAGTGACGGCCGCTGACAGCTCAGAGCATGATGACGTGCAGCCAGCAGCATGCAGAGAGGGGGAATCCCTATGAAATAAATATTACACACACACTTCACTCAGGGAGAAGGGCAGGGAACAACCTGCCCTGCTGATGCTTCCACGTTTAACCCTCACACTGCTGAGTGCATGCCTGTGGAGAGCGAAAGATACAAGAGAGAAGGGGAGAAAAAAAGAGTGCGTGCAAGTGTGTGCACAAATGTGAATATAAGTGAAGCAGGCAGAGCTCGGTGCTCTCGCTTTCTTTTTTTATACAAGCAGGATGGAGAATCCATGTACCCTGTCAGCTTGGGACAGTCTTCACCACACACACACACACACACTTGCATTTGCACATTAAAAGTGTGGGCTGCCATGGAGGAGAGCGGTGGAGACAGCCGAGGTGTAAAAGCCTCCTTTCTTCGTTTGGACAGGACTGAATGAAAATGAAGGAGGAAAAAATTTGACTTTTTTTTTAAATTGCATAAAAAAGGGTGTGCTGCTTGATCATGGTTTATCAATTTGTAAAACAAATGTAGAATTTTTTTTTTTCTATCAAACGAGCTTTGCTTTGTCTCAAATTTGGGAGAAGCACAGATCAGTTAAACATTGTACACTTTAATCCTGTTGCTGCTGGTAAAGTTTGATTTGCAACTGTATGCAGGAGGACATTGTATTGACTTGTATTCATTCTGTTGAGGTTTAGCTCCATCTTAACCCTTTCCCTAACCACAACCTAATTCTATCCCATATCTTAACCACTAACAACTCAAAAATCAGTGTAGTCCCTGTGGGAACAGGTCAAAATGTCCCCACAACTTAAAACATCAGCTGGACGCCCTATATACACATTACATTTGTTGTCTCCCAGTGTAACAATGTTTATCTGCAGTGTCACTGTTAAATAATCTAACAAATAAATCAATCAATGACTCTGTCCTTGCAAAATTCTGATCAACCAAAACACCAATAAAAAGCCAAATAGAAACACAAACACGTACCTGAGCAGACGGTCATTCAGGCTCGCTCTGAGGCCACAGGTGATGTAACGGCTCTTATTTCACACTGTGATTCTTCCAGAGGAACGTCTCCTTCACTCTCCTGCTTGAAAATATAATTAGTCCTAAATGCACACTCACATTTAAACATGTATTGTAAGCACACATGAAGATAAACCAGAAGTGTAGCAAATTGACACAACTAAACAGCTTCGTGAACAGTAAGCTATTTATGTAGAAAGACAAAATGATCCTCATCCACACTTTTAAAATATATATTGTTTACAGTAGACTACATGTGCAAAAATATAAAATCTTCATCTTCTTCTTGCAGGTTGTCTTCTTCTTCCTCTCTCTTTGTCCTGCAACTGACAGACTTGAATTAAAGCTCCTCTTCTTCACAGACACTCTGCAGGACGAAGCTGCCTGGAACATGTCACCAGTCCAGGCACAGCCTGAGGACGGGACAGCCAGTCACACATGAGTGACTGGAGAGCAACTAACCAGCCAAAGAGGAGGACATTCAAGCTAGACTTTTTACCAGTGGGACTCCTCTTAAGCAGCTACAATGATACTGTAAGAAAATGAATAAAAAGCCACCGTAGCTTCATTTCTGCATTTTTGCAGTCCATCTTAATGTAAAAGTTCAAACAAAAGCAATTTAAAATTGGGCAAATTGTGGCCTCGTACAACCCCGGTTATGAAACTGAAGATGGGCGAGTGAGAAGGAAAGGCAAATATTGTTTGTTCCCTAGGTTAAGTAACCGGCCGACAGTTTTAGGCAGAAATCCCCCATCACTTCCACTTCACTGCTCTGCAGCGGAAGCGGGTTAAAGGAGTGGGTGGTGATCACAGCAGAGGCAAAGAGGGAGAGGAGGAGGGTGGAGTGGAAGGTGCATAAGTAAAGAGACAGGAGGAGAGGAAGAACAGACAGTAGAGAACAAACAGAGGACAGTGCATGAGGAGGGCAGGAGAAAGAAGAGGAGCAAAGTCATTAAAGGAAAGGACAGAAGTGGTCAAGGAGAAGGGAGAGAGAGCAAAAAGAGGAGGCTTTAGAGTGGAACACAGGGGGGACTGAGAGGTGCATAACAGAAAAGAGGGGTGAAGCAGAGACTTAGTAGAAGAGTGGAAGAAGACAGAGTGAAGGACAAGGATGGGAGGACAGTGAGTCATCAGGCCTCAGCCAAGTTTCACGTTTAATTGAACATGAACTGAATATAAAATATATCTACACATCCTCTAAAAATCTAAAAAGGGAAGCAGTTACCTGACTTTTTGTAAGTTTTAGATGGCATAAACCTGCATCGCCTTATGTGGTTTGACTACTGTTTTTCACTTTACAACCACAACAACACTGTAACAAAGATGAAGGTGAGAAAACTTTACCACGGAGTATCAGAGAGTGCACTTCTTTGAAATATTTTAAATTTTGACAATCAGGCCTGCAGTCACTGAGCTAAGAGACACTGAATGTGGCCGCATTGGTGCCGAGTTGTCTGGTTGGAAATGTCTTGTACTTGTCTGTTAATGGTGATGTGATTGCTGATAGTGTGCTCTCTAATAGCAATTTGTTTTTCAGGGTGGTTGTAAATTTTGTTGTTTTGTTTCTGTAGTTTTATGATTGGTGGGTTATTTTGTCTGCTTTTTACAAAGTGTAAGGTTTTGATACAACTAATCATTTATCTTTGTAACCTGCGCAGCACTTGTGGCCTCCGCCTAGGGACTACAGATGAAAATAACCTTTGAGCTACATCTGGTATGATATATGTATTGTGCGTTGTCCCTGCTAAATAAATAATAAAGAAAATAAAAAAATAAAAAAGTGGCTAGTAGGGCTGTGTATTGGCAATAATCTGGCGATATGTGTATCATGATGCAGGGGTTACAATTCAATATATTAAGATACTGTAAGCAAGGCAATATATTGTGATTTTTTAAATAATGAAAAAAATAAAGAGCACACCACTATGTGCATAAAATCTGAGTAAAAAAAAGTTACCTTTTCTCTGTAACATCCAACATCATAGCACTATTTTGAGAGGGCAAATACACTGATATGGCACGTCTGCACATAAAATTAAGTATTGACTGAATTAATCTTTGCATTTTAACTATTAATTAAAAATCAATAGTGTTTTTGAGATTCAATACCGTATCACAAAACATATCGTGATACTCAATACTTTCAATATTTTCTTACAACCCTATTGGCTACTACAAGATAAATGCATAAAGTAAGAGGTAGTCCGACCTTGGATTTAAAGAAATCAAAGTGACATCTGCAAATCAGTATTAAAGACCGCATGACCAAACTTGTGCTTAGACACGATCAGATTGCTCTTTAAGATGCTGTGTGTTTGCAAACGGTTTATCCCTACATGGCATATTGATGTTTCTGTCTGTTCAACACACCCACCAAACCACAAACATGCAGAAAAAGAGTGAAAGGAGCAAAAAAATACAGTACAAGGTGACAAAAACATAGGCAAAGAGAAACTGAAGGGATTAAAATAACTTCAGCATTTTATAATCTATTTTGTTCCTATAGCCTCCTTCAAACACACGTTTTCTTACTACTACAACCACAAAGTCATTATCTTTGGACAGATGTCTCCATAAGCTCTTTCAGGAGTCGTAACAGAAGTCACCGCAAGTCAGTGAGACCGGCTCAATGTAAAGTATATGAAATCTGCCGTCAGGTGCTTGCGCCGCCTTCGCCACATTCTTCGTAAGCGGGCTGTGTAAATGGTCTCCAGTGAAAAACAATGACATTTGTGTTCTCTGTGCCTCCAGCAGCTCCACGCAAGTTGCTTGCAAAAATGAAGCCATTTGTGCGGCAAAGCCTAGAGGTGACATCTGCCTTTTGGACTTCAACTGTAGATACTGTATTTAGTATGTACAGTAACAGAAGGAGCAAGACAACAGGCGTGTGCTGCTAGGGAAACAGCTGTGTGCAGTCAGAGAAACACATGTACGTCGACAGAGTGCTGTGAGGGGAGGTGGACGGCCTGGCTGCCTGTCTGTGCACCAACTGTATGTTTATGTAAATTGCATTGTAGGCTTAAAGTTCACTGATAATACATTCTCAGTTCATTAAGTTGTCCACTTTAGTCTTTATTTGATTAAATGCTTGTTTAATTTGGTTCTCTCAGTTTCAGATTCAAATCAATGCTATAATTGTTTTGAATGTTTGATTAGTTTTTACTTTATTTTAGTTTTGACTTTAGCGATTTCATTTTAGATGGTTTTCAGAGTGTGTTTGCTAGTTTTAGTTTAGTTTCAGTTATTAAGAAAGGTTACATTTTAGTTTTTATATATATATATAGAGTTTTACAGTAGTGTTAATTCTTTTTAGGGCCAGCTATAATGTCTCAGAAATATGTAGCTACATATACATACAAAATACATGTTTGGAGAACTGTGTAGGAATGGCCATAATGTTTAATGTTTAATCTTTGCGCTACTTTAGAGAAGCAATTGCGGCATAGCGCCGTCTCGTGGAAAAACAGCCCACTTATTACCCACAGTGACAATGCTACACATTAAGAATGTAGCGTTACACAAAGGATGGTTACTATTTAGAGTAACAACTGTCTCACTCACAATCTGAATTATGGTGTGACAAGTCTGTTATGTGCATGTTCTGTTTCACACATTATAACAATCTGCAGTGAAATAGTGTAAATTTCATACTGTCTACCTGAAAACCAAAGAGTATTTATCAGGAGAACCACATCCTGGGCAGAGTCATGGTAGTCTAGAAGAACAGTAACGCTGCCTAGTGGCAGCTTGAAGTCATTGCACCTCCAGAGCAAAATCTGAAAAGACGGAGCCACCCAGAGCAGCAGTCTGCAGTCAGTGTCATTTTTAATAATACCACCACTTCAAATCTAACACAGAGAAATCCAGCACAACCAAACCCCACTTATTTCACTAGCTCTTATTTCGCTGTTTAAAAATATGTACAAAATGCTAAGTTTAAAAAGTTCATATCAAGCCTTTTATTTGGTATACAGATATTCATAGATTTATACAGTATATATAGATATATGTATATATGTAACACATGTGCCACCGCAAAAGTCACAGACAAACTTATTTTTTACTAAGAAAAGAAAGGAAAAAGAAAAATATATAATGTGCTTAATTTCAAAGTGGTGCCGTGAAGCGCTTGTAATGAAAGATGATCAAAACCGGAATGATGAGGTAACTGCCAGGCAGGAAAACAATCACTTATAATGGTTGAGTAATAATAATAACAATAACAATAATAATAATAATAATAATAATAATCTACTGAAACAAGTGGATCAAATAGGCAACCAAGAAATATAGTGGCAGCATGGACCCTTAGTGTCAAACTAGAGAAAAGGATTTAAGTCTATAACATACACACACACGCACACACACACACGCACACCCACACACAGAGTATCCATACAGACAGACAGTGCATAAAACATACAAACAGGAAATAAAGTCAGTCACTCATGAGAGCAAAAACTCTCCCATGTCGTTACTCTTTGTCTGATACACAACAGAAACTCAGGCATGCTCCAGGACGTCTAAAAATCTCTCTCTCACACACACACACACACACACAGACTGAAAACACTCACAGTCATGTACCACAGCCCGGCATTACAGGGCTGACCAAACAATTGTGAATCTACGTGTACATCCACAGACGCACACCACACCACAGCAGAATAGTGGTAAGGCAGGGTGAGATTCACTAAAAAGATGTGAGGGTCTGCATTCATGTGGACAGACAGTAAAATAACTGTTGAAGAGGGATGAATATCAGATCAAATGTACGGGAGAAGGGGCAAAAAAGATTGAAAAGATAACAAACGAGCAGAAAGTGCTGCACAAAAAACACAAGGAAGTGGTGTGTGTGTGTGTGTGTGTGTGTGTGAGCACGTACATGTGTATCAATACATCAGGAGCAGGTAGTGCTGAACGTGTTCGACAGACAATTAGGAGCATCTGGCTCCCTCATGTGGTCACTCTGAGTCTCTCTGGACTTCCGAGGCGTCGGCCCGACAGATGGGACACGTCCTGTTGGCCTGAGAACACAGAGGGGAAACAAAAATGATTCAGTTTTTAAGCAGTTCATATCTTCAGTCCTGTTATTGATCACACATTCCTAAATCTGCACATCTGGACAGTAACTCCCCCCATTTTCTTATTTGTTTTGTATCGATTTGTAATCCCTATTCACACTGAGGCTTTGGGCAATGCTGTCAAGCCTCTAAATCATAAGACTGTGTTGTGAATAACGGTAAGAGACTTTTGTTTTTAGCATTTTCAGGGGGAGATAAAGTGTTGACGTATGTGTGCAGCTTATTCAGATGTTCCTGTCCTGGGGTTTAGTGTGGTTTACTGACTCTTCTGTGCTGAATTTAGGAACATGCAGACACAAGCCTGATGTTTGTTTCTGTTACCTAACAGATCTCCTGAAGAGGGAGATTCTCACTCTATAATTAATGTGTACTTGGACTGAGAGTGTATTTGTGCCTTTAAACAGGTTTTCCCTCAGTAAGTTACTGATTGAGTCTCTAAACACAGCATCGCCAGGGCACTTACGCCAGTCATCAGCGGGCTATTATGTGACACTTGTGCTAAGAGACTTGAATCCACTACCCAACAATGTGTGATTAGCCTTAGATGAACTCAGACGATGTTTGTGTGTATTACATGGACACAGTGTGTGTGTGTGTGAGTGGGCTCCACGGGGTGGGTACTTACCCTCAGCCATTTGTCGACACACTTCCCGTGGAACTCGTGGCTGCAGGGCAGGACTCGCAGCAGTTGGCGGGACTCAAAATCACTCATACACACCACACACCTGCAACACAACGGGTATGAGCATGTAAAGCACGGCAACACAAGAAACCTGTTGTTTAATGACACATTGGGCCTCAAAGCAGATTTAGGTTAATTGGTTGTCAGGTTAATGTCTTTGCACACCAAGGCCGTGTTTGTCGTATGTGGGTTTTTTTAAATGGGTCATCCGATGAAAAACGTTACGCAACAGAAACCTTGAACACTGAGTCCGTTGTGCTTTATTATTCTATTCAATAAGACAAAACTGAATTAATGACATTGGTACAATGGATTTCGCTAGTCCCAAACGGGGCTAATGAATGAATGAATGAATGAATGAATGAATGAATGAATGAATGATATTAGCAAAAAGCTATCGTTTAGCTGCCTAGAGCACAATCACTACTGTCTAATCTTTCCTACATCCTTTGTTTTGCAACCATCTCCGATTCCAAGCTGTTCTGCAATCACCTGCCATAATATATCTTTAAAGGACCAATATGTAATATATTTACTGTAATAAATTATAAAATGACCATGATATGTCATCAGAGATTAAGGAAACATGCTGAATTGAAATACTGGCTTCTCTGACAACAATGTTTACAGCCAGGATGTTCTCTTTTGAAATTTCCATTCCGGTCCGAAACGTCTGTTTTTGTTTTGGCCGGTGTGATCCAGCCCACTGTCCTTTTTGACACCCCGTTGCCACATATGAAGCAAATTGTCATACAAGCACAGCCTTCTGCAGCCACGGAAGCAAGCAAACGAACTGGATCAACAAAGATAACGGTAACGTTAGATTCTACCCGACCTGAAAAGCCTCTGCACATCTCACTGTGGTCCGTGTGCAGCTGGGTTATCAAGGCAGCGACACACAACCGGTGAAGTGATTCTGACTGTTGCTGGCCAGAGGCTAATGCGGTCGTGTTTAGAAGGTAACCCCCAAATTGCGATAACGTGTGCCAACTGCCATCAGTCACACCGGAGGAGCGGACGGGCCGCGGCTCCAATGTTTTAAATTTAGACTGCTGTTACTCATTTTAAATGCTAGCTGCCAGTCCTACATATTGTTCCTTTAAATTCTGCATCTCTGTATTCTTTTATGTCTTTATTGTAAAGTGTTTTGTGCTGGGAGATGGAAGTGAATGTTTATTATGCCATTTTGGATGATGACGTTTGCATGGACGGTGGCTCTGAGTGGTCAAACGACCCTCTATTGCCTTTTGACGGATGCGAAAAAATGCAGAAAATCTAAACTGTTCCAAAAAACTTAAATGACGGCCGAAAGTTTGGTGTGTTAAAGTGATTGACACAATGTGAGATTGTAATTATTTTTAAACGTGCAACAAAAAAATACAGACTTGGTGTGCAAAGGCCTTTAGACTACAGCATTTGGGAAATAAGTATGAAAAGACTCTCACAATTTCCAACCCCAAAAGGCAGAGATGACATTTGATTTTTTTTCCAATATGCTTTGAAGTTATATTCTGCTTTCTGTAGCTTGAAAACCACAAATATGCTAAACAACTGCACAAACTCTATAACTGATATTAACTATTAACAGATATTAGCCTCGGACAGAAATAGTAAAACCAGAAAAAAAACATAGTTTTGGTGATCCTGTGAAGCCAACACAAAACCTCATGAATAATTCACCCTATCAACAAGTGATGCCCTGGTGTTTGTAAAAGGACGGCACTCACAGTGTTTGTTCAGACTGATGGTTATTTGGATTGAACCGATAGGAAGGAAGCTGTTCGATGTCTCCCTTAGTCAGTCCTCGGAGTTTGGCCTCTCCCAGACGTTCAGCGAGGTTCAGGAGGGCCTGTGGGGAAAAAGACATCAGCAACAACAGAAGAATCAAAGTCTGTATCCACCAGATGTACAGCAGATGAAGACGAACCTCATAGTTTTCCACCTCTCCGTCATCTACGTCCAGCTCTAGACTGATCGCAGGACCTGTGGGCTGGACTGGCAGCATTGAACTACAGAGGGAAAGATTTAAGTTCAATTTATCAAAGAATTATTGGAAATCAATTAACAACACAAAACAATAATAAATATTGTCCCTCACAGGTACTGCATAAAAAATATGCTCAAATCATAACAAGCCCAGCAGCTCTCAGTGTGTCAGTGTGCTGACTTGACTATGACTTGCCCCAAACGGCATGTGATTATCATAAAGTGGGCATGTCTGTAAAGGGGAGACTCGTGGGTACCCATAGAACCCATTTTCATTCACATATCTTGAGGTCAGAGGTCAAGGGACCCCTTTGAAAATGGCCATGATAGTTTTGGTTGGTACCAATGGATTCCTTAGGTTTTCTAGTTTCATATGATGCCGGTATCTTCTTCTTCTAGCTTTAAAACTGAGCCCGTTAAAGAAATTAGTGCCGTTAAAACGAATTTGCCCTACAAAGAAGCAAGTTAAGCAACTACGCTATGCAGTAGTAGCTCTGTTAGCATGCATATTCAAGTTGAATAATTAATAGCCTAATATTTTTTTCCATCACATTCAAAATATTTCAATCTCACCTTATATTTGTGTGTGTATTCAGTATTTCACCATTACTTGAATGACTAAATTTTTCTTTTTTTTTTCTATCGCGATATAGGCTAGGCCTATATTTATTTATTTTTTCTATTTTTTCTTATGTTCATTTCGCACTCAAGTTCTTATTTAATTTGCACAGAAGTATACAAAATAGGCTTTACCATGTGGTTATTTCATATAGACTATTTATTTATTTTATTACCAGAAAACACGCTAAATGGTGATATATATCGTTAGCGAGATATGAAATTACCGATATCGTGATAGAAGATTTTGGTCATATCGCCCAGCTCTATTTCACCGTTTCCCCTTTATCTCACGATTCTCCCTTTTTGCAGTCCTAACGTTATGCAACAAATCCTTTGTTAAATCAGTCATTTAGCTTTGTTTTCCAGATTTAACTAATGTGTAAATTAGTAAAACCACTCACAAATTCCTAATCTTGGAGAAGACTTTCAATATCCTTGTCCATGTAAAACTTTCATTATCCTAGTTATATGACTGTACTTTGTCCTCAGTATAGATATAACATAGAAGAGTATTTTTTTTAAATAATCAGTTGTAATGGCCGGCTCTTGCCTTCTCCAGGCATAACTAATCAAAATGGCAGGTATACACTAGGTCAAATTTATCCTTATGAATATGAACTTTTATAAAGGACTTGTGGATTTGGTTGTACATAATCACTGACACGCTGCAATTGGTTCCATATTTCAATAATAAATATCAGGTCCTCTACTTTATATTTGACCAATACAAATTATAAATATAACCTTTTCTTCTTAACCGTCTCATCTTAGGAAATTAATGTACCGATCTACTTACAGGAAGTAAGGCAGGAGGCTGGGGTGGTAAGGCGAAGGTGGCAGTGGCTGTTGCGAGCGGTACCGTCGCCCCGGGAGACGCCGAGGAATAAAGTTTGGATAGGACTGCGGGGCAATTGACAAACACATACATGAGAAATCATTCACATGGATTTTCTTCAAAGGAATACAAACATTATTGGATTATTCTTATTGCTCACCACTCCGAAGAACTCCTGTGGCAGCGGGTCATGAGACAGGAAGTGAAGCTGGGTGGAGTGTGGTGTGAGGGCAGGGTGGGTGGCGGGAGGATAGTGGAGCCCAGCACCCAAAGACAGGTGCTCTCCAAGCAGTTCCACATCATTCTCTATCCTCTGTAACGGCTGGAGAAGAAAATACACACAGTTATTATCAGATATTATTTCATGTGATCACAGCTACAGGAACAAATTAAACACTATTCAAACACGAGATAACAGATAGAGGTGAAGTATCAACCCTTAACAAATCCTGTAAATGAGATGAATAAGAGGTTAGGACGTATTATAGAAAAATATTATCATGTAAATATTTAACAGTCGTTTGCATGGATCAATCTAACTTACTCCATTAGTTATTTTCACTAAATATGTCATTAAAGGTTCATCTCAGTGAGAATCCAGCTATTTAACCCATTTGTGTACAAAGACTATATTTAGTATGATAAGAAAAACATCACATTTGTTCTGATTGGTCAAAAGTCTTGAAATTTGGTACAGGCATACTTGTGAGCAAGTATCTAACAGGACAACTTTGACATTTTTGGATCACATGAAAAATCACACTTTTACTAATAGTCAAAGTCAGGATTTTTGAAAAATTTGAAAAAACAATAACATTGTTTATGAAAACATTTTCCATATGGATTTTTTTTACATTGCATATGTGTGCATAACTTTGATATTCAACTTGTTATGAGTTTATAGATACCAAATTTTTGATTGTGCTCCCTGTAGTTTCTGAGATACAGCCATTTTCTTATCATACTACATTTAGTCTTTGGGCACATGGGACTACTTTTTTTTCCTAAAATATTATGTATGTATGTAGTCTATTGCAAAAACAGTAGTCCCATGTGCTCAAAGACTAAACATAGTATGATAAGAAAAACACACTTTTCAGCCACAGTTTGACCCAGAGAACACTTCCAATAAAGGAAATTAAAATGTTCTGTTGAGGGCATTAACCTTTGTTAACTTTGACGAACTGATTATGTGAACACCATTGTAATTTTAGCCAAGAACGACACAGACCATTTACCTAGTTTTCACTGGTGGAGTTCACTAACTTTGATGCTCGCTGTGCAGGCATAATCTGAAAAACACCCTATTTCAGTACATGTCCTGATTTATTACTAAACCCGGCACTGTTTCCAAGTGCTTGCAAACACTAAAGGAGAACAGCACAAATTGCTTCAACTCTGGTGTATAAAATATGCATCATCCATTTTGCTTTAATATTGTAAAACACCTTCGCTGCTGCATTTTTATAAAGCAGGCGAAAACATTTAAAGCTTCCTTCAAAGATGCTGACAGTCACACTAGTTCCTCAAGTGAAAACATGTTTTTGTAAATATTAAAAAGGGGGGAAACGTTTTTTTTTTAGAGATGCACAGAAAGTTAGATATCCTCAAATAAACAGAGGAAAATCAAATCTTGTAAATTCAGACTTCAACTTAAATGCCATATTTTACAATAGTCCCAAAAGCTGTTAAGATAGAAAAAGGGTTGGGCAATTTGCCGAATATATCAGCTATCTGTGATTGGACGAGTACATCACCGGTTGCTTTTTTGGGGCAATTTTTTGGGCGATGTTTGTCATTTTATTTTGCTACTTCTGAAGAACCAGAGCTGCTCAGCGGATGCTCAGCCGCTGCTCAGCGGGCAGACAGAGAGACAAACAGTGTGTAGAGCCAGAATATTTTCACAACCAACAGTGAATTAAGAGTTTATTTCAACCAAACCAGACCTGGGGATTGTTGGAACAGTGGAGAACACTAACCAAGGTGGTTTTTGTGAGTTTTATTTTTTTTCTGTCGAGTTCGAATGAAGCGTGTTTTGCGGTGCTCCGCCGCTAGAACAGCTGAAATTACGGCGGCGATGTGCACAAACACACCTGCATGAATATATCGGCAATCGGCAGTTGTCGGGCTGACATTGGCCGTTTGTATTATTTTAGGTTGAAACAAGCGTAACATAAGAATTCCTACTCACCGATCGGGCCTGCTGCGTCGGATAAGGTCCAAACTGTGCCGGCTGGGGCAGGTGAGGTGGGTGGTGGGAAAGGTGTGCTGGGGGATGGGAGAGATGAGGAGGGGGAAGCAGGAAGGCCGGGTCACTGGACAGCAATGATGGGAACGGGTAGGGCATAGGCAAGTGTTGCACAGAACAAGTCTGAAGGACCTGGCAGAGAGAGAAAAAATTACAATACTTAATTTAATGAGGGATGTTGCAAACCGTATTTTGAAAACATCAAATAATGAAAACTCATCAGTAACTGTACTATGTGGAAACACTCACAGGAGGAGGGACACTGCAGACAGGATAGTGCTGTCCACTGAAGACCACTGAGCATGCTGGGATCTGCTGAGGGGCGGAGCGAGGCGGCAGGCCTGGTGGCGCTCCCGGAGGAGACACAGGATACGATACTGGAGCTGAACCCTAAATACGCAGATCAAAGGGTAAAGGTCAACTCTACGAACACAGACTGTGATTTAAAGCTAAGCAGCTGGAGTTACAAGACTTAGTCCACATTGTCTAGGTAGCAAATAAAGCAAATCAAAAGAGCAGCGCCTTTCCATGTTGTAACTGGCACAAATTTGTGGATATGAATTCTGATGTGGTTGAATTATTATCTAAATTTAAACGCCATTTAATCGATTGAAGTCACGCTTTCACTTGCAAAGGACATGCAGATGAAAATTAGTCCTGTGACCTGACTTTAGAGTTTAGCTACTAATGTAAACTGTTCCCATCAGATCCAGTTAGTAGTGTTATGTGTTTCCCTCTACTTCTAGAGACGAGTTACATACAGTAACACCACCAATTAGTGATAGCCATAAACAATTCAGTTAACAGTTAAATATCGGATATGATAATTTCTCAAGGGTAAAGTTTCCATTTGCAAATGAACTTTCCTCCATCCAATTTAATAACTTATTTTACTGAATCATCCCCCGCACATAGACAGGCCCACATTAACCAAGTGAATCTTTCACCTACAGGGTTACAGGAAATGTAGTTACTGCTCTCAAGATCAAACAGACCACAGTAATAAATTAAAATAAAATCACATTAGTCATACTCTCTGTAGTCGACATCTTCAGCTGCATTAAGTTAATAAACCCATGAGCAGCTGGTTTTAATTTTCATATTGCATTTTTTAAAAGAAGTTTCTGAAAGTTATTGTTTGTGTGTTCTTGTGCAGCAAGAGAAGGAGACAAGAACAAAACTCCCTTTGAGAGTCAGTCATAAACAGTAAGTCATGTTTCCTCTTTTCAGAGGTCTACTGGAATGATTTCGGTCCTTTCTCAGCCGTATGTACTATTTTTTTCCTAACTCACCCCAACAACAAGGCCACATTATCTCATGAAGTCACCTGCTCGTGGAGGTCCAGCACCATACTGCTCTGCTGGGATGGGTGGGGGTGTGGGTGCTGTGGATGGGCCGCAGGGTGCAGCAGCCTGGGAGACAGGTTCGGTGATTGGTGGAGGGGCCTCGGGGAGGGATTTGGGGGATGGTGACCTGGGCGCTCTTCAAGCCCGGGTCCCAGCCCTCGGAGGGGTTGCTGGCTAAAGGGTGGGTAACCCTGAAGGGGAGCCGGGTGACGGTAGTTCTCATCCTGGTGGCCTGGCGACGGGCCGTGGTGGGAGTGCAGGTGGTGGTGGTGATGATGGTGGGCGTTGGGGTGGTGATGGTGGTGGTGGTTGTTGTTGCTGTTGTAGTGGTGGTGGTTGTTGTGGGCGTGGTGGTGGTGGCGGGTCAGACGGTCTCTCCGGCCGCGCTGGCGTCTCATTGGAGGGCTGAGGTGGAAGAAAGAGGGAAAAAACTTAAGAAAAGGGCCAAAGGAGCCATGTTGAAAAGGATTAATCGATTAGTTGTCAATTATTAAATTAATCGGCAACTATTTTGATAATGGATTCATCGGTTTGAGCAATTTTTTAACAAAAAAGTCAATTTTCTGATTCCAGATTCTTAAATGTGAATATTTTTTGGTTTCTTTACTCCTCTATGACAGTAAACTGAATATCTGAGTTGTGGGCAAAACAAGACATTTGAGGACGTCATCTTGGGCTTTAGGAAACACTGATCAACTTTTTTCTCCATTTTCTGACATTTTAAACAACTATTCGATTAATTTAGAAAATAATCAACAGATTAATCAACAATGAAAATAATCATTAGCTGCAGCCCTAATGTTGTCATTTGCATAATTATAAATACAGTACTAGGGTTGTCATCTACAACAAGTATATTTATCATTGCACTCCGCTAACATTGTCGTACTCACGATGGACAGCTTAAAACAAAAATGATCAAATTCAATGCAACAGAATCAGAGATGTCGTCTTGTTTTATTCCACACATTCTTCTTCCTTGCCAAACCTGGTGCCTACATTACCCACAATGCAACTCGACCACCAACGGCTCAGTTGGAGATTCGAATGTGTTATGGTAGTACCAGCTAATGAATTCTCTACAGAGGTCTGGTAGGCTCACTTCTTTCTAACTACACGCCCCCCGATTTTCAAACTTGTAGTCGTCAGCCCAGACTGACGCTGACTCAAGTGACATCAATTGAGGCAATTTATCAGACTTCACATAGCTCCCTCTGTAGCCACAAATGACACAACTTTTTCACATATGCAGTAGCACTCCCCACGACATGTAAACAGACTTTGAAGAGTAAAATCGGTGGAGTTCCTCTTTAAGTTTGAGAACGAAAACTAAAGCTTACTGACAGAAAATTGGACAGAGGAAGAAGACGATGCTTCCTAGCCATAAATTTTCTGCCAAGTGTGTGTACTAGAAAAAAATATCAGGCTAGAGAGAGAGAGACGATAATCAGTCTCTGGAGTCACAGACGTGTTGCTTTCACCCAAAACAGGGGCATCAAAACAGGTATTGAAAGTATTGAAATTCATCAACAGCTCTAATAAAGACAACTGCAACACACAGCTAGTCAGGAGCAGACTCAATCAGGCATCACTAAACAGCATTACAACTATTGCACTATTATTGTATTGACGCTTTGATATATTTAAGCATTTTGTTTTTGTATTTGCTCATCTTATGGTTTTAGACCATGAGTCAAAACATATTCAATGTAGGGCTGATGGACTAATGATTATTTTCATTACCAATCTGATTATTTCTTGATTAATCAGTTAATCATCTGTACTATAAAATGGAAGAAGATTGTAAAAAGAAGAAAGAAATTCTGTAAAGCCCAAGGTGACATCTTCAAATGTCTTGTTTTGTCTGGCCAATAGTCCAAAAACAAAAACTATTCAATTTACAATGATAGAAAACAAGAGAAACCAGAGAGAAAAACAAGTTAATGAAGCGATTTTCAAAATCAGAATAATGGTGTCAACAGCAACTATTCTACGACTAATTATTTCAGCTCCAGTTCAATTATTTTACTTGTGAATTATTGGCAGTATCAGTCAACAAAAACATGTAATACAAATTCTGACAGCTCTGATTAATTCTTATAGTAATCTATCGCAAAAAAAGATATAGAAAAGATTAAAAGATCATTTTTGGGTTACAGTCATAGACTGTATATAAGAAGTAGACGTAGTCACCGTGACGTCACCCATTGGTTTGTGGACTGCCATTTTGAAGCCTCGAGTTCGACATTTTAGCAGTCGCCATCATGGTTTTTTGTAACCAGAATTGACACGAGAGGGTGGAGCTACGTACAACAGAACGCTGAATAAGACATTTTTAGGTGACCAAAAAGGTTATAATTAACTTTCATGAATTGAAAACACACTGTGAACGGGTTAAAGTTGTAAGACAAAAACACGGTACACGACCGTACAATGCCGTGGTAGCGACCTATCAATCACGAGGTGGCCTCGCCCTAAAGCATCCCCGGCTCTATGGTCTATTTGACTCTAAATGGGACCATAATTTACTAAATGAACATCATGTCTCCTGTTTACGATGTTTACTGAGGTCCTCATTAAGTGAGAAGTAGGGTCATTTTCTCATAGACTTCTATACAATCAGACTTCTTTTTGCAACCAGAGGAGTCGCCCCCTGCTGGATATTAGAAATAATGCAAGTTTAAGGCACTTCAGCATTGGCTTGACTTTTAAGTTTTTTGACTGTTGGTCAGACAGAATGAGCAATTTCAACAAACACATTTGGGATCTTGTCATTCTTTTTTGATATCTTATAGGCTGAACAATCCCCAGATCAATGATGAAGATAACATGCATTTGTGTCACACACACACATACCTGCGTCGGTTGCGAACAGGCGTGTGGCATCTCTCTGGCATGTAGTGGGGGTGTGGTCTGCGACTGGGAGGCAGCTCCCAGGGGCGAATGGGAGAGGAGGGAGTAGAGGGAGGGGCGGAGTTTAGATCCAACATGGTCTGCTGGGAAAGACGCTGCCTCTTCGGGCTTGGACTGTCTTCCATCTGCACACAGAGGTAAAGGAGGGGGGGGACCAGAGGGATGGTTGGTCAGGGAAAAACAAAAAGGAGAACAAACAAAAGGGGAGAATGAATAAGAAAAGAATATACAAATCCTATTCAAACCAGGAGCAAAGCAGAGGCAACAGGCAGAGCTCATGTTTCATACTTACTTTGTCCCGATCCTCGCTGCACACATTATCTGGATGAAAATGTAGCACTCCTCCTGCAGGCCACAGAGGAAAAAAAAACAGAATCAGATAAGCTGGGACTGAGAAAAACAACATCAACATCACAAGACACATGGACATACGCTCGCTAAGCCAACAGAGGCGAGGGTCTGTCTTCCAAACAGGCTTTTGATTAAACAAGCGGAGGATGCCATCTCTGGAAGATGTCACACTGGATCCTCTCTGGTTCTCACAGACAAATCATTCCCTCTGATCTACCATGAAGAGTCAGTGCAGACTCACAGAAACAGACATCCACTTATCAAATGTTCACAACACACCAGAGCGTCTTGTTGGCTTTGCACATGTAACATTCATCAGCCCACCTTCACCATCACTTTTCTCCAAGTTACCATAGTGTGCTATCAAAAGGTTAAATTATTAATCGATTAATTGATGAATCGATTGAAAGATTATTAATCTGTAATCATTTAAGTCATCAAGAAAAAATGCCTCCCATTACTTGGTTTCAGCTTCTCAAATGTAAAGATTTGCTGCTTTTTTATATCTTTTTAAATTGAACATCTTTTGTTTTTGGGGTGTTAGTCGGACAAAAAAAGCTTGACAGATCATCTTAATTTTTCACAGTTTTCTGACATTTTATTAATCAAATAATTTTAAAAAATGATCGACAGATTAATCAGTGAAAATAATCATTAGTTGCAGGCAGCCCTATCCCAACTGGAGTGACATTGTAGAGTAGTCCCAGTCAACAAAAAAAACATAAAAATTCTGGCAGATCTGATTAATTCTTATAGTAATATATCACATAAAAAGATTTAGAAAAGATTAAAAGATCATTTTGGGGATTACAGTCAGACTGTATATAAGAAGTGGACGGAGTCAACATGACGTCACCCATTGGTTTGTGGACTGTCGTTTTGAAGCCTCAAAAGTTTGGCATTTTGGCCATCACCATTTTGTTATTTAGCAACCAGAAGTGACACGAGAGGGTGGAGCTAAGTACAACCGAACGCTGAATAAGATATTTTTAGACGACCAAAATGTTACAACTAACTTTTATGAACAGAAAACACACTGTGAAAGGGTTGGTAGCGACCTGTAAGGTAGCCATGCCCTAAAGCATACCCTGCTTTATGGTCTATTTGACTCTAAATGGGACCATAATTTACTAAATGAACATCATGCTGTATTGAAAAAGACTTGAAACTAGCGATTGAGACCATAAACTCATGTTTACAATGTTTACTGAGGTAATAAATCAAGTGAGAAGTAGGCTCCTTTTCTCTTTCTATGGAAACTATCTATTATCAGAAAGCCTGATTTCAAGTCTTTGTGTTGGCGTGCATCTGTGTGTCCCTGAGCACGGCAATGAACCATTTTTAGCTCTACAAAAACAGCTCAGTACTGCATTTTTTCCCCATTTTTGTTTTGTCTCCTTGTGGTAAACAAGCGATAAAAATCTCTCTTCAAAGATCAACAGACCATCATAAAAAAGACTCCCTAAGGATGTGAATAAGATTATTATGTGCAAAAAAATTAAATACTAAAAAAAGAAAAATCACATCCCTGAATTACGGAAGTACAATCCAATCATTTCAGAAAATATATTTGCCATTTTTCAAAATTAATGAGAATATTATCTCAAAATTCTGAGAAAAGGTTTCATGGGGAAAAAAAATCTGTTCTGTTTTTTGACCTCAAAATGCTTCAAGAAGCTCTCACCTGCATGTGGTACTGCTGCTAATCAGCCTCACCCTGCAACAGAGCTATATGATTACAAGTACGGGATCAATACAGGAAGGTATCTAAGGTTTGATTTCAGATGCATCATCTCATATTCGTGAAGCATGCAATATACTACTGTTTTTCTTGTTGAATTTGTTTATAGTAATACAGTGCATGACCAAAACACTAGAGGGTTCAGAAATAGAACTAATGCGTTACTACGATCTCTTATTTATAGATAAATTTCTCTCTGGAATAATTTGCCTCAAAGTCTCTGCTGCATTGTTAGTAAATCAGTGTTTAAAAGTAAATTTTATATAATCCTGTAATTTGTTTACTGCGGTGGTGTTTTAGTGTTTTTATGTTTGGTATGCTATCTCAGGTGTCCTATTTGCAAGTTTTATCCGTAATTAATTAATTCTAAAGGTTTTTATTCTTGTATTTGTGTGGTATCTTAATGTGTTTGTTTTTGTATGTGCTTAATATGGACTCCAAGGAAGATTAGCTGGTTGCTATGGCACCAACTAATGGGGATCCTTAATCAAATCAAATCAAATCAAATATCGGTTCAACTGATCCTGGTGAAACACCACAATGCCCAGCAGTCGACAAACTAACAACAATACCATACTTAAAGACACAAGTAGGCTATCTCCTAATGTTTCAAACCCAAATAAAACTGGATTAAACTAAACAGACGGCACATGTTTGCTTTCATGAAATCGAGCTCACAAGTAAGTAAACGAGCGCTTCTCTTGGGATTTTGAGGTATCTCAATATCTCGAGATAATTATCTCATTAATTCAGAAAAACAGGGCAAATATTTTTTTCTCAAGATTATGCATTACGCTTCTGTACTGAATAAAGCGGTCATACCATAAACATAATCTCAGAAGAACACAATGCTCTCCCAGCTGTTTATCCGACAGTCCACATGTGCAATCTGGATGCAGCATGTGCACACAGACATTTCAGCAGCTTAAGAAGGATGTCCTTGAACTCAGCTGACAAGAGTTTCCTCTAAGCAGTCCCCCAAAAACCTTTAATCACCATAAAGAGGGGGAAAAAACCTCTCCTCCCCTCATCTCTTCCTATTTCTCCCTCTATGCCTCCCTCACACATACAGTCCCTTCTGTCTCCCCAGAAACAACCCCCCACCCGTTCCTTGTCTTTGCGACGCCACTCTAGGGCCATGTGAAGTCTGCCGATAGTGACAGCTCAAAGACGACCTGCTAGTGGCTGCGGAGAACAGAGGGACAGTCAGTTGACTGACTAGCCGACAGCAGGGCCAGCATGCTGGCTTACATCTTTATTTATACCAAGCCTTTTTCTTCAGGCCTCATAGGGTCCTAGGTAGGGCTGGGTATCGTTTAAAACATGATGATTCCAGTACCCTTAAAGTGATACTGATACCAATAGAGTAGAGTACCTCATTTGATACCTTTTTCTACTTCAATTTGATACCCATCATGTGAATGGAAGCATTCTTCAGTTGCGCAAAATGCTACCAACACCACTTATTTTTATTAGACGCTACAGGCGTGTAGTATAGCCATACTTTGTAACGTTTTGGTGGCATCTCAACACGGTTCCAAAATGAACACCCGTCAAGCGCCAAATGCGTGTACATTTTCAGTTTGGTGAGTAAATCTTTGGAAGGCTACCCGCCACACTGGCAGTTTAATTATTTGCACCAAAATAGTGTAATAAAAAATTAAGCTGAGAGTCTCTACCACATGTTGATGTCATTTATGGGCACGCTGCTTCTGCCCTTTATCACCACCACAACCAGATGTGTTTTTTACGCCTGTCTGAACAGTGCCTGACTAAACTGCCGCGGCACTTTTTACCGTATGTGACATCAGCTACTCCGCTAAACTATCCCTTGCGTTTGGCGTCTTGTTTCTGTCCTGTCATTGTGAATGGTTGCATTTCACACTGCAAAATAATTTTGCTTCAAATTTTCCTCTGCCCTCTGAGTCAAAAAGTTAATTTCGGACACTATCTGCTGCGGTAGTGGGCCAATCACACCCCGCATTAAACCGAATAACGCTTGCGGTGATTGGCTGCAAGCAAAACCATACAAATAGTCTTTTTTTTCTAGATCTGGGTACAAAAAACGATCTAATGCAGCAACCGTTTAACTAGAAAAGTTTCAATACTACTTGGTACTGGGTTATTTCGGTTGATACCTTAAAGATATCAAGTACCGATACCCAGCCCTAGCCCTGGAACCTCAGACTACCCATGTGTTTTGAGGAGAACTAGGTCTGTTAATGCCGATTCACCCCGAGGGCCATCATAGGGGATGGTAAGCCAGACTGGACGGGTTCTGTTGGCGAGCAGACACAACCTTGTTTCCTCCGAGCATGGCTGCTGGGGAAAACTGACACCATTTATTTTACGGCAGACAATCAAGTCAGACAGGCAGGATAGTGAACTTAAGAGTATCAGCCGTCATCAAGTAGCAATTTGCTCCTGTTCTTTAACAAAGACATAAACTGAGCCAAAAATAGAGAAACACTATTTTACCCACATAATCTGCAGAGATCTCAGGTGATAACAATATTAATGAAGATCTGAAAAACTGGTTGCTATTAAGTTGTGACGCTGGCAGGTTGTGGGATGCAACACTCACTATTAAAGCTACACTGGGTGATAAAATGCTTGGGGAGAGGAAGAGGAGAAGAAGAAGAGGAGAAAAACAGAGGTAAGACAGAGGGACACATTTTAACACCTCCAAATCCAACCCTGACACACTCTGCATAAACTGATGCCAAGAGGCGTAATACAGTGAGGTACAAAAACAAACAAGCACAGACAAACAGGAAATCTGTATCACACACTTAAACATACACACTCTTATTATATACACACACAAAAAACACACACAGACCATCTCAGAAGAGGCTTGTGCAGCTGCTAAGAAGGAGGCAGATCACACAGCTGGGAGATACACTGTTTAAGTCGTTCACACAAACCCCTCTGTAGTCTCTCAATTTGGGAAGCATGTGTTTTTGTGTGTGTCCCCTCTGTGTGGGTTATTTTGGGTGTTTGGCAACAGTGCTGCTACAGAGACCCATTAAAAGCCTGCTTTCATTCATTCACATGCACTTTTTTTGCCTTTGTGGGAATCCAATCTGGTATTACAGAAGGTTTCTCCAGTCACTTTTCCAATGGTCAGCAATGGAAACCTGGTGAACACTGAACATACAATGAATACAATTGAAGCAGTCTCACTTTGAATTTCCTCTTTGGCAGTTTAATTTGTTTCTTCCTTTTTTTTCTAAGAGGTTTTAGGAGGGTTTCTTTGTCTTCTTATTGAGTTTGGGTCGGGTAAGGAACCATTGCTGCTGTGGGCATGAAAAGCCTTTTGAATAACAGTTTAACTGATACTGGGCAATGCAAATCAATTTTACCTCACAAAGTGAATAAACCAGCAAAGTGCAAACACAACTCTATTGTTCATCCCTCTGTTTATTTGCTTTTGAAACTATAACACCTTATCAATCTTTACTCTAGCCTGAACCACGAGATAAGAGATCTGTTTGACTATTTGGGGACAATACGGAGCTTTGTACAATGCACAGGCTTAAATGTAAGTTTAATAGCATTAAGGCTTATGGATGAAAGGGCTGATGGAAGGCTGTAGAAATGCCAGCCTGCATCACAGCAGCGAGCAATTTGAAACATAAAGATAAAATCGCTATCAAGAAAGAGATTTCATTTCAAACTATTTCAAGGCTTGTTTCAAGGCTCCAAACTGCTCTTTTAATCTGACTCCTTGCATGAATACTGTAGGTCGTGTGAAGACTGAAGAGTATGTAGGACGTCTAAACCACTGGGCAAATGCATCTGTCTCTGATGATAAGTGAAAACATACCGCTCTCTAGCCATCAATATTGCAGTTTGAATCCACAAGATTTCCACTGACCAACCAGATTTGTTTATATATATATTTTTATAGAATATATCAACATATCACTGTAATTCTAGTAAAAGCTTATTAGTTCATTACTTAAATGATTACCTATAGCGTTTCTTTCCTCATGTCTTGCCAAAAAGAATAAGATAATGCAGGCTTCCAGCACCACCATGCCTGGACTATCCAAAGGAAAAATTTGCAGTGTTAAATTCCAGTATAAGAGCCAGTATAATTTGCACTGTGATCCAGGTAATAGCGATGCACGGATAACGACACCGGATGGGATATCGGTCCGATACTGACCCAAATACAGTAGCTGGATCGGGTACGGGTGACAATAAGGCCGACCTATTCAATTCTATATTTATATACTATGTACACTACATACTGGAAGTTGAATTCCTGTTATGAAGTTTTGGCCAATTTGTTCCTGCATTAAAAAGGTTTACACTTGAATTGTAATTCCTCTTAATTTTGAAGATCTTTTACCAAGTTGCTGGTGATGATTTATTATTTTAATAATAAAATAACAATCAGGAAATTTGTATCTATGTATTTATTTGTTACATTTTGCTTTACAAAGTTAGAAAAAGCAATGTTTAAGTCAAGCCTGATGTTGCCATACATATAAAGGATGCATCCCTACCAGGCAGGGAATACAATTAGCACCTGCCACCTGCCAAATAAAGGGTAAATGTTGGCTGTGGCAGGTACAAATTTCAGGTCACCTGCCACCATGGCAGACAGGTTTTCCTCATGTTAAGAAATGTTATTTTTAAGAAGCAATTCCTAAATTAAATGCAGTCATGGATTAAGGTTACAACATGTATTCCATAAATCTACTGTCTGGTACCACTGACACATGTTTACAAGTCTAAAGCGTTGTACACAGATTTCAGAAGTGGCAGACAAACAAATTGAGTGGCCGGTAGAAATGTTCAGTGACCTGCCACAGTGGCAGGTGAGGAAAAAGCTTAATTTAAGACCCTGCTGCTAGGTCTGACACTTTCACCCGATGCAACTCACAATAAGTGCATTCAACCAGGTGGACCCAACCCAAAAATTGAAGAACTATGCAAGTACATCAACTTGTTTCAAGTGCTACATACATGACAAAGTCCAGGGAACTGGTTTGCCCTATTCACCTGAGTAAATGCTATTCAAACCTCTGAAGCAGAGCCTCCACTACAACACCTGACATGACATATAGCTGGCCTTTTAAAGCAACAGCTGGCAGTGAAATCACCAAGCCTTTTAGTTAAATGTCTCAGAGCCTGTTAAACTGCTAGTGGTCCGCCTGCATCCCTTCAGGGGGTGTATCCTGTGTGAGTGTGAGTGTGAGTGTGTGTGTAATGATGCATCTAGCCAGGGCCCTGTGTTCACTGAAGCCTGCTTACCGGCCCCGGGGTGTCTGTGCGGGGCTCCGTGTGAGGAGTGTCGCTGCGCCCCCGCGGACAGGTAGCTCCCCTGGGCGTGCTGCTGCTGCTGCTGCTGCTGCTGCTGGCTGTCCGGGTAGCTGCGACCACCACCACCTCCACCGTGGTGGTGGTGCGGCGCCCAGCCGGGGTTGCTCTGCTGCTGCTGCGGGTAGCTCACTACACCTCCTCCTCCTCCGCTGGCGTTCATCATCATGCTCCCAACGTTACCAACCGCGTTACCACCATTGCCATTGCTGCCAACGTTGCCGTTCATGCCGAAATGATAGAAGCCAGACCGAGACCGAGACCGAGTCCTCGGGGGGTCCATGGCTGGGGAGGGCGGTGGTGGTGGATGGACGTGATGGAGGTCCAGGAAGCCTCCCTCTTCTACGCGTCTAGGTTACCTCTGATGATGACGACCGACTCCCGGTGTTTTCTGAGGCATTTAAAGCTTGTTGTTTTTAATATAAATAGATGAGGATGAGGCACCTGACGGGTTTCAGGGAAGCACAAGCACCGACTAACATCCACCGTCCCCCAGACCACGTATGAACGTACACAAGTATTAAAAAATATACTTAAATCAGCATGCGGTATAACAAAACACAGTACTCAAATACCACGTTATTTACCCGGAAGTTAGTTACCAACGGTTTTTCGTCGGTTGCCACAACAACGGCTGAGCAACGTTCTCTATTGTCTCTCACTAACAGGCTTTTACACAGTAAAATAAAGTGTTTTTAAGGCATTAATCGCACACAATTAGGTCCTATACGAGTTATCCCGATGTGTAACATGTAACTGAAGTTAATCTGGCTCTCTCTCCGCCACCAGAAGCTTGTAAATACTTAAATCCCTCAAACACAAGATGGCTAGCTTGTCGTCGGGTTAGCTCACTAACTAGCTCTACTCTGATAGCTGAGCTGTGTGAAAACAAAGTTATTAACGTAGATTTCCTGAATATATTCCAACTAAAATTGCTTTACTGTAATAAGTAAAGTTACACCCCCTTTGTAGCTAACTATACCTGCTCGTTCATTAGCATAATTTAGTTTTTCCAGCTTAGCCCAGAGGCTAACAGGAAGCGAGGTCTAAAGAGAGGAAAACAAGTCCAACAGAGCCGACATTACACGCTAGCTATCGATGTTAGATAGGCGTTATTAGCTCGATAACAGCGTATAATCTCGGACCGCATGAGTAGACAGATAGCTATCTTATTTGAGAAGTAACGAGGGCGATATTTGTCCGATTTAAAGCCCCTCTTGTAGTCGCTGTGGAGTGTTTTCTCTGGTCAGCGGGGAGTGTGTGTGGAGAGATCAATCAATGGGAGGTTTCACCATCTCTCTGCCAAGTCACTCCCAATCGATCACAGAGCAACATGTAGCTCTTCACACGCTTGATTTGCGATGTTCTTGTGAGTAAATAACACAATCTCAGAAGAGAGGGGATGTTACAATTCGTTAAATTAAATCAAAGCAAGATTTGTTTAATTAGCAGCCGTCAAAGTTGTTTTTTAGGGAGCAGCTTGTTATCGGAGTTGATTATTTTGGTCTGGCAAACCCCGGGCAGCTGCTCAGTTCATTAATAATTCAGCAGCTTCATACCAGAAATACTATAAGAAGACAAGGCTTTGAAAGCTGTATACAGCTTTACAGGTAGACGAGCTCTACATATGTTGTTGCTTAAAGCCTTCTCCCATATACTATACAAACCTAAACCCCCATGCTTATATGTTTTCACCTATCAGACGTCACACAATCTATCTTTGAACACAAATATACACGAGATTATATGAAAATCTATGTTTATTGTCTTTACTATAGAAATATTACTCTTTTCGTGCCTCTAACCTGATTGCAATTATTTAAATTGCAAAAAATGATATGATACTGTAAAACTGGCATTGTATTCAGGGGATAACAAAGACCTACAAGACCTACAACAATATACATGGGCCAAAATAAGCAAAGTGTGTAAAAACATACTCCAAAATACTGTATGTTGAAAACTGTACTTGCATAAAATTTGGCCCAGCCAGTATAATAGTAGTAGATGTACTTGCAGAACAAGGTTAAAGTACAAAACTACATTCATACTGGCTACACTGAAGATTAGCACATTCAACTGCACACACTATTCTATAGTTTTTTAATTTGGCAATAAATAAATGAATGAAAGACAAATACAAAATATTTTTTGTTATCAAGTTACCTACATATGTTGTTGCTTAAAGCCTTCTCTGATATACTGTACAAACCTAAACCCCCATGCTGACTTTTAAATAGATAATTCATACGACACCTTCTCACACAAAAATATATCTTATACTGTATATACTATATGTTCTTAATGTATGTGTTCCTAATATGCCTGTATATGTTCTTAATATGCCTTGTACAAAGTATTTCTTATAAATGCACATTCATACTTCCTGATACGTATATGTTCTTAATATGCCCTTGTACAAAGTATTTCCTTTTATAATTGTAATATAACTTATTATTTTAATGGAGCTGCCCAGCAAAAAGCATTTCACACCATTGTACCTGTATAACCGGCGTGACAATAAACATCTTGAATCTTGAATCTTGAATATGTTTTCACTCATCATACGTCACACAATCTATCTTTACACACAAATATACACAAGATTATCTATGAAATCTATGTTTATTGTCGTTGTCCTTACAAATAGAAATATTACTCTTTACAAAGACGTATCACAGTTCCGTGCCTCTGACCTGATTTCAATTATTTAAATTGCAGAAAATGATATGATACTGTAAAACTAGCATTGTATTCAGGGGATAACAAAGACCTACAACAATATACATGGGCCAAAATAGGCAAAGTGTGTAAAAACATACTCCAAAATACTGTATGTTGAAAACTGTACTTGCATAAAATTTGGCCCAGCCAGTAGATGAACAAGGTTAAAGTACAAAACTACATTCATACCGGCTACACTGAAGATTAGCACATTCAACTGTACATGCTATTCTATTTTTATTTTTTTTAATTTGACAATAAATAAATGAATGAAAGACAAATACAAAATATTTTTTTGTTATCAAGTTACATTTGTTACTCCTTGAAAATAAAAATAATCACACTTTATCTTCGTCGGTGGCGCACTCTCTGTTTTGGGGAAAGAAGGCTTTCACTACTGATGTCTACGTCACCATGGGGACATAAATCCCCACGTTTTATCCCTCCTCTCTTCTTCCACCTCTCTGCCTCTCTGCTCTTCCTGCTCCTGCCACCTGTCTCATCCCTCCTCTTCTTCTGTGGTGGGGTTGTGGACCTGAAGGGGTCTGCGGGGCAAACTTCATCATCAAAGTTCCTCCGGGATCTCCCCAGTAGTCCGCCTTCTCGTCTGGCTTGAGCCTCTCTCCTAAGCTTCTTCACCTCCCTTCTCTCTTTGCGCCTCTCTGGCCACTTCTTCCTCCTGCCAGCTCTGCTACATGTCTCCTGCTTTGTCCTGCTCCTCCCCTGGACAGGCTGATTCTCCTCGCCGCTCTCGCCTGTTGCTTCAGACAAGGGCTGCTGGTCTGAGAAAGGCAGGGATCCACCCCTCAAAAGCTCTGAAAACACAGCATTGATAGGGAATATTCCCTTGATAGTGAGTCTGCATAGTTGAACAATAAGTAAAAGGGGACATATGCAAATTTTCAGGTTCATACTTGTATTTTGAGTTTCTACTAAAACATGTTTACATGCTTTAATGTTAAAAAAAAACATAATTTTTCTCACACTGTCAGTCTGACTATACCTGTATTCACCCTCTGTCTGAAACGCTCAGTTTTAGCGCCTGTCTCTTTAAGCCCCCTCCTGAAAAAGCCCAGTGTGCTCTGATAAGCTCGCGAGTAAAATATGGTGCACCTTTGCAAAGGTAGTTCTCAAGCCGTGAGTGATTTATTCTAATGAGCCTGCATGTGACATTTTTTGATCTAGGCAGCCCACAAAAAACACTCCTTTTCATACAGCCGGGCACAATCCGTGATGGCAGAGGAGCATGTCTCTTAAATGGAGGGGAAAACATTTGACGGCAGGAAGAGGCATCACTTTAAACAAAGCATGGATCTGTCAGAGCGATCAAGATTTATTGTGTCATTAATCGTTGACGAGATAATGATGCCACAGAGAAAAAAATTAGACCAGCAACCACCTGCTGTATGGTATTCGCTCATTCAGTTATAATGGCATAATGTGTTGTACTCCGCTATGTGGGGCTAAGACTGTAATGGCAATATACCCGAATATCCTGTTGTGTGTGTATCAGCCATGTGATCGAGATAGGCATGCACGCCGCTTTCGCTGACTGAAGTGAGTGAGGCATCTGGCGTGTGCGCCGACAGAGACACCTTTTAAATGGTGTGCAGACTCCGCCTACTCGGCACACCACAGGCATACTGGCGGGGTAATGGTGCGGACCCACTGACTGGGTTGTCTTATTTCACAGTTTGTGCATTGGTAGGCACTCCAGATACCCAAATGTATGTGCACAAGCACTGAAAAAGTGAGTTTTTCATGATATGTCCCCTTTAAAAGAGGCTGTTGTTTACAGCTGCACTAATTCATGTTTTTATATAAACAACAGGTCAAATGTAATGTGTTATGCTCACCGAGACAAACCAACAGCAAATTATCAACCGACTCTGCAGTTAGCTGCAGCTCCACAGAGCGCCTTTCAGCTCATTGTGTTGGTTTTTACGGCCTCCAACTTTACTGTTTTGATTCACTCTCACTGCTCACATTAAAAACTTGCAATAAATCCTTCATGAAGGCTATAATAATAAAGTTTAAACTGTTTTAGAGAGGTGTTGATTCAACTGTATGATCATTTTGGATGCTGCAAGTTGTGGTGCTGTTGAATTGAATTGAATTGTGTTATCTATTATTTTGTTCACCCTATTTTATATCAATGAGATCCATTCATATAAACACACTATTTTATGCAAAAGTTTACATCATTGTGTGCATAACAATACTGTATATACTAATATATATTTTGTCACCTTTGGCTCTTTTCTGCTTCCTGGTACGACACTGGAGGATGTCCTCCATGGTATCATAGTGGCAAACATAGGGCAGTGAAGGAAAAGTCCCACTGATCATCCTCCTCCTAGTGCACTCCTGATAGCGACAGAGTAGAGTAGATAAAATTGAAAGTGAGTGAGCAAGAAGAGCAGGTAAAGTAAAGTAAAATCCAAAAGAAGATACAGAAAGAGAGGGGGAGAATATGTTGTACAGACTAGGTATACAGAGAGAGACCTGAGACCGTGTAAATAAACAGACAGAGAAAAAGAGGGATAACATATAAAGGGAGGCAAAGATCAAGTCAAGAAGGAAAGGAGAGATGGTAAAAGTAAGAGAAGGATTCCTTTCATTGGCCACTTACAAATCCATAATGTCCCCTCTTAGAGCAGTTGTAACAATGAGAGGGGCATTTTTTATGTTTGAGGGTGTGGACTGTCCATGGCCTGACTGGAAGCTCTAATCGGATCTGGAAAAAAGGTCAAAACAAAGAACATTTTTAAAAGTGGAAAAAGGACATTAGTTGATTTTGTGAGTTTTATTAATACACACACTAGGGCTGTCATGATATCAGATTTTCCCTACACGACTATCGTGGCCAAAATAATTCACAATAACGATATTATCGTGATATCTAAAGAAAATCTGAAAAATAATAATAATAATAATTATGCTATCAGTCAAATTCATCTTTAACTGTGTTTAATGTGTGTTTTGTCTCTTTTTCTGGCAAATGAATTACACTCAAAATACAAGTGTGGGGATGTGGAGAGAGAGTCTGTAACCATAATTGTATATACAGTATAAAAATTATTTAAGAGGGGCTGGATTATTTACACAATAGTTTTATTTTTTATTTATTATGTAATAGAATTTTCAATTGTCAATACCGGTATATCGTGGCACCCCTAACACACACCAATGCATTCAAATTTCCATTTTCACCAGCTTATTAAAAAATATGATTAAGATGGTCCTCTGCCACATCCTACTTGTTTGGATTCATTATAATCTCTAATTTTAATTGGTGGTGTTACAGTCAGCCAGAAAGGCCTTTTAATGTTTAGCAGCGTTATGCATGATGCTTAGTAAAAAAGATGAGATAAGAAAAAGTTAAAACATGAACTCACTGTCAAGTGGTATTGTCTCCATGTATCAGGGCAGGCCTGAGGAAAACCCAAGGAGAAAATTACTCATTTGAGCAAGAATACAAAAAAGAGCATTGTGCAGATGAGGAACATAAAACAGGCACACACACACACCAGAGACTACAGAATATTTCAACACACAACTGACAAATCCTTTCAAAGTTTCCTTCAACACAGAAAATACACTCCCAAACACAAACACTCACAGAGGCCAGATCTGGGGGCTAATGGACAAACTCACATCAGAGAGGTGCCCTGGCATCCCACAGCGCTGGCAGTGTTGGTACCACACCGGGGGCCTTTCACAGGGCTTGAGGCCATGTGAAGGCAGACCACAGCTGGGGCAGGGGCGGCCCCGACAGTCCCTCTGGACGTGGCCCTGGATCCCACAAAGGACACAGGTGGGACATTTCTGCTGACACAGAGACAAAACTGATTTTTTTTACAAGAGTGTTAGGATCTTTTCAGGGATTACACTAACATGTTTCTCTCTCTGGTGCAATTTATGGCAGTCTGTAAGGGACAGAAATATTGAAGGCTGGGTAAGCTAGTCAGTTAGAGCAGAACTCACCAGAAAAATACAGAAAAAAGGTCATAATATAAAACGCTAATGTTTTGTCATCTCTTTTTCAATTTGACAGCATCATTTCTTGTGACTTCACAGCAATATATTCAATGTTTAAGCAGCTGAAAATATGAAGGACAGTTTTCAAAAGAGAGAAAAGACCAAAAGATGTGCATTTTAGCATTTTGCCATAATTTGATAGATCAAAATATAGAGCAGCAGGAAGCACAGGGAAGGAGAGGGGAATATCAGATGGACTCCAACGAGAGATCAATGAGACACCTGGACGCCCCATAAAAGTGATTTTAGTGAGCCAGAAAACTCACCAGCTGTGTAGGTATTTCAACCTGAATCAAGGTTATTAATCAACAACTGTATCAAGCTCCTGCAATGGTTAATTATTCTACAAGACTGTGATATGTGCGTTATAACTACCTAATGACATTGTGAAAGTATATTATTTTTTGTGTAAAAATAAAGTGGTAGATGAGTGTGTTCCTTTACCTTGTGGTAGTAGCAGCTTTTGGCAATGTGTCCCGTCCTGTTGCAAATGTTACAGATCAGAGAGCGACCAGTCAGAAAATAGCGGCTGGGCAGAGACTTATCAGCACCACGCTAGATAATGTGAGAGGACAAAGACAGGACAGACATTATTTAAAAAAGCAGTCTTGTAAGTTCATAATACTGAGTACATTCTGCAGCCAACAATTTTGAAAACAATTTTCTTACCTTGTTTTGGCAGTTTTTAAATCCATACTGATTTGTTTTATTACTCAAAGCTTATCTTTACAATAAATATTGTATTAGCACAGTGAAGAGTTTCATTTTAATTTCACCTTAAAAGTCATTGACATGTCTTTTTTATTCATGCATACATTTCAATTAATTTGAACAATATTTGCTTTGAATTATGACAATGTGCCCCTTAACAGAAACATAATAACATTAATAATAATAGTAGATGCATATTTCCTTGAATAAATGAGCTCTACTGTAGTATTCCTGAAAATTAATAGATATCACAAGTTACCTTGTCTTTCTCTGATACAGCCCAGGTATCCTTCACTGATTTTACAGTCTGATCTATGATGGAGAAAATGAACAAGGAGAACATTAAGTTTTATAGACGTAAATGTATTCCACAATTAAAGTTATAATCCTGTGGTTCTCAGGCAGGAAACCTCTTGAAATTAAAAGAAAAGCAAATCAAGGATGGATCAGGAGTTTTTCCCAAGCCTAGTAAATCTAGTCTTTCCGAGGTCTTCTAAAAGCTGTAGCTCAGGACTGAAAAACACTTGACCTTCCCATAATAACTATAACTGAAGTGAGGTGTAAGGGAAAACTGAAAAACCTCTCTGCTCCAGTGGAGCTGCTAGCTGGCCATGCAAGATGGAGTGGTTGTGCAGGGCAGCACCCTGGTGTGAATATGAGTATCTTCATTAATGTGAAGCAGAGCATCTCTGAAAAACTGAGTGCACGCTGAGCAAACTGCCTCTGAATACGTATTAAAAATAATATCCACTCCCATAGATTTACAGAAATCTCTGTAACTCTGTGTCTATGTACTGTTTTTGCATGAAATGTAACTACAGAAATGTATTTCTATCTGAACTCATCTTTATTTCTTTTTTAAGATCATCCTAATAGTTGTCCAGAGATTTAAATAAAACTTAACTTCAACTGAAAGTCCTTCAATAGAAACAGCAGTGTAGCCTGTGAGTACATCACCTTGTCCCTATGAGATTAAGTGGAAATAATCTGTGTTCATTTTTTTTACTTCAGTAATAACGCGTCAGAAAACTAAGGCGCAATTCACAGCTGTGTTCTCACTGTTTCAACTAAAATCATATCATGTCACATAGGCTACTAACAAGCACATTAGTTTGTGCAGCACCTTGTTTAATCACATTACATGTGATTTATATCACATTCACATGTAAATGTCAATGTGATGGATAGCTCAAGTTCATGGGATTTGTTTGTTTTTCTTTTTTGTGAGTTAGTGCATAGTTGCATTTGCAAATGTGTATGTACGGGTGCAGGTGTGTATGAATAAATGTGTATTTTTTATGATACAATCGTGTATAGATTTATATTTTAATCAATGTAAATTCTGCTTTTCATCAGTTGTTAACTGTGAGCATGCAAATCAACTTGAACTCAAAATAATATTCAAATGAAGCTCAACCTATACCCTACCAGTCAGCAGTGATATATCATACAACACACACATACTGTAAACATCAATTTCAGAGGTGAACAGCATTGGCTGAGCCTAAGTACGGGTTATAGACAGGCTGTGGTATTTGATTTTACATTTCATGTTTGATTCTTGTATTATTATTTTTCTAATCATTACATAGCAAAGTATATCTTTCAGCACATGTAGCTGGACACTCTTGGACATATCGTTTGTACTTCACTCACAGTTTGACTTGTTTTCCCTTCAGGTAAACATTTCAGATATAAAATACATCTTCTTGCACTAGTCCAGTTCTGAGGTCTCTACACTGGCTCCCTGTCTACTGCTGCTGGTTTACAAAGCACTAAATGGTTTAGGGCCAAAATACATTTCTGAACTTCTTCTATGTTATGAACCATCCAGACCTCTCAGGTCATCTGGATCAGGTCTGCTTAGTGTCCCCAGAGTCAGAACTAAACATGCAGAAGCAGCGTTCAGTTTTTATGCACCAAATATCTGGAACAAGCTCCCAGAAACCTGCAGGACCGCTCCAACTCTGAGTTCTTTTAAATCAAAGCTTAAAACTTTCCTGTTTGCTGCTCTTGCCTTTTATTAAACCAGATAATGATCTTATTCTGCACTAGAGCTTTTACTCTTGTGTGTTATATTCTATTTTAGCTTCTATCCTAGCTTTTATTTTTAGCTTGTTTTTATTTTCTAATCTTTAATGTTTTTATAACTGTTTTAATTATGTCTTAATGTTCTTTTGCACTTTGTCGCAATGTTCTTGAATGTTTATGTAAAGCACTTTGAATTGCCCTGTTGCTGAAATGTGCTATACAATTAAAGCTGCCTTGGCTTGCACTATAGGGCAACATTGAAACAGGATGATAGACAGCAACACAATGAGCTCGGGTAAAGTCTAACCTTCATCTCCAGAGTCCTCCTCAGAGCTGTCCCTGTAGCTCAGGTTGAGGTGGATGCTTGAGTCTCCCACCTGCTCCTCTCCTTCCAGGATCATCCACTCCTCGATGGGCTGGTCATCCTCATCCTCCTCCTGTAGGTCTAAACTGGATGTGGGACTCAGGGGTCGTCCAGAGGTGATGTTGAATGCCAGGAGGAGAGGAGGAGAGCTCTCCCTGCTGAGCCTCTCAGCTTGTTGTTTACAGCTGCTGTGATGTTTCTGCTGACTGAACTTGATCTCTTCTTCTCCTTCTGAACTATTACAGTCCTCAATAAAGAAGCGGTGGTATTTGCTGCCTTTCTCACCCTCATCATCTTCATTTTCCTCAGCATAGTCCATAATACAACCTTAAAAACAGCAGCTGAACAACAGCACCACCCAACGATGGCTCACTGCACTGCTACCAAGCAACTAATGGCTCATTTAACTTACCACACCTTTAACTAGTTTAGCACCAGACTGACATACAATTGCCAGATTCTATTTTGTCAATATAACATGTAATTATGAGGAGGTGGGTATGTAAACATTCAGAATATATATAGACACGTGGGTTAACATCAGGCTAACCGGCGCTATGCTAACCAATGTTAGCTCTGTAGTAGCCCAGGCAGTTTAATATAGCTTAATTATTGAGCACAACCAAGTGAAGTGAAGTCTATAGTAGCACTTTACGGGCGCTTACCGTTTTTAGTTCACCATAATGTCGATTAAGACTTCACACAACACTAATATCTCCCTCCATAGCGGTTGTCAGTCACTTCTTCTCTTGTTTACATGTGAAGAACTATACCGGCGTTTCCGGGCGTTAAAATGTTGGACAACCAAAAACTGCTCCCGGAGTTTAAAAAACACGGAAGTTTTGACTACAAGTGGAGTTGATTTGTTGATGTATTTTTTTGTCACCATTTGTAATACTTATAGTAGGCTACTCATAAAGAAGGCTCCTGTTAAATGATTCGTTAATAACAGTAACATTATAAATGGCTCTAAGTTTATTTGCTGTTTGCAGTGTTTGCTGTTAACAGCTGGCAGTGGCAGCTTGTTGTTCCCATAGCAACGACTTCCAGTCTACAGAATCGGCTACTACTTATTAGATTAAGATTAATGTTTTTGATAAATAAATAAAAAAATAAAATAAGATAATAAAATAATAATAATAAAAAAATAATTCAGCATTCGGACCTCAAGCATTATTTTTATTTATTCATTTTATTTTTTTATTTCAATAGTGGCAAACATAAAAAGGACAACAGATATTAAACAAACCCAAAGAATTTTTAAATAAAAAAACAACTGAGAATATGACAATAAGTCCACTTAAAAACTTTGAAGATATTGCATACATTTATTGTTTTCAGAGCTTTTTTGTTTTGTGAGGAAGACATCTTTGACAGATATAGATCCATTTCTTTCGTAAATACAAAGACTATTTTTGGGGGGTAAATTTAGATTTGTGAATGTGGAATTTGGCGAGAACTAAAATTAGATTAATAAGGAAAAATGCATTACTGTCTTTGACACTGTAATCATAGCAACCAAATATAATATTTCTATAGTAAAATAAAAAATCTGAGAAAATGTTACCATGTATAAAATAGCTTACATCTTTCCACAGCTCATATGTAAATTTACAGGAGCAAAATAAGTGAGAGCAAGTTTCAGGATGTGATTCGCAGGAAAGAAGAAGTTACATCTATATGTCACTCTTTAACTTTTGTAAGAAATGTTTCACTGGATAGAATCTATGGATCAATTTAAATGACACCTCTTTTACCTTATTTGTAGCATTGTTATTTATCAGGTACTGGGGACTCTGAGGTCATTTCATCAGTATCTTTCAGGGAATTTAATGGGTTATACAAACTTATTTTATAGGCCGGCTCCAGCATTTTAGACTAAGTAGCCTGAATATAGGCCAACAAAAATGAAATAGGTGGACTATTATACTATACTACAACTATTTCTCCATATTGACTCTAGCTCCAAACGTTTGGCACATTTCACTTTATATTGATAAATGATCGTGTTATTGGCAATTGAACAGTTAACTGCATGAACCACATGATTTTTGAGACTAATTGTGGGGTGCCTATATATTCTGCAGCCTATTTCTGAAATCCTGGCTATACAGTTCTTATCACAACACCTATAGCGCCTTCACAAGGCAAGGCAAGGCAGCTTTATTTGTATAGCACATTTCAACAACAGGGCAATTCAAAGTGCTTTACATAAACATTCAAGAACATTGCGACAAAGTGCAAAAGAACATTAAGACATAATTAAAACAGTTATAAAAACATTAAAGATTAGAAAATAAAAAACAAGCTTAAAATAAAAGCTAGGATAGAAGCTAAAATAGAATACAACACACAAGAGTAAAAGCTCTAGTGCAGTATAAGATCATTATCTGGTTTAATAAAAGGCAGCAGCAGAAAACAGGAAAGTTTTAAGCTTTGATTTAAAAGAACTAAGAGTTGGAGCGGTCCTGCAGGTTTCTGGGAGCTTATTCCAAATATTTGGTGCATAAAAACTGAACGCTGCTTCTTCAGGCTACAAAAAGATAATGGAGCGCGTGCACCGGTGCGTGTGCGCCCAATCAAAGGCTCGTGCAGCATGTCCACAGCTTCAGGTGCTGAAGGCGCGCTGATGTCACTCTGCATACAGGACAAAAATATATACGGGACAAAATCTGAACAGTGCTCTATTAAAAACTTCAGTTTTTCTGTTTGAATGAGGAAATGTTTGGTCCTCGGAGCCTCCTTCAGTAGGACTACAGACTTCTTTAAGAGTCAGTCTGTGATGGACGCGCGCTTTGGACAGGTGCCGCTCACCGTTACGCACAGTAAGTAATAATAATAATAATAATACATTTATTTATATAGCACTTCTCAAAACAGATGTTAAAAAGTGCTTCACAAGACAATAAAAGCAGATGAATAAAGTAAAAGATATGGTATCTGCTAAAACAGAACATCACAGAACATATCAATAATAATAGAAGTGGTAAAATGGTAGGACAAGTTCATAAAACAAATATACAGTATATATACATAAATGTGTATAAATGTACACATGCGTCCAGAAACGGATGTATACATACATATATTTATACCCAGTCTTATACTTATAGGAATGCTATCCTAAAAAAATGTGTTTTCAAAAGTTTTTTAAAAGTGGATACAGAGTTAGATGATGGTATCTCTATAGGAAGTGGATTCAGGAGTTTGGGAGCCCTGACAGCAAACGCCTGATCGCCTCCCGTCACAAAATTGGACCTGGGAACAGCAAGAAGTAGCTGATCAGATGATCTCAGACCACGTACAGGCGTATAGGGTGTTAAGAGATCCATTATGTATTCTGGGGTCAGACCAAGTTGTGCTTTAAAAGGATGTTTGTTATTAGATTAAAGTTATGAGGTACCACCTGTAGCTCAGAGGAAGTTATAGGCTACTTATTTTTTATAAAAAAAAACTCAATCTATAGGCTACATTACTTGTAGCTTGAATGCTGGCCATGCACCTTTTGATTGGTGTTTCTGTGCTCCGCTCCGGTGCGCCTGCAGGTCACGGTGGAGTGAACCAGCTCGGCGGTGTTTTCATTAACGGACGCCCGTTACCGCACGCGGTGAGACAGCGCATCGTGGAGCTCGCTCAACGGGGCGAGCGTCCCTGTGAGATCTCGCGCCGCCTGCGCGTCAGTCACGGCTGTGTCAGCAAGATACTGGCCAGGTAAAGAAAGAAAGAAAAGGGACTCAAGTTTGGTCATTTGTTTAGCCTATCTGTTCTTTGTATGTATTTCATTGTTTTTATTGGATTGTTTTCCACTGTTTTGTTGGTTTTTCTGCACATATTGTGTGCTTCTTGTTGTTGTTTAACTTTTGTTGTATTTTTAAAATTATGTTAGTTTAGATCTTTCTTCCTTTTTTGTTATTGTTTTTTTTCTCCTGGGGTTTTATATATGTGCAAAAAAATTAAAATAAAATAAATATCTATTAATGTATTAGTTAGTTCACTGAGATATCTGTGATGAAGCAGATTCTGGGTGAATTGTACACTTTTTAAAAAATATTGTTTGCCTGTAATAATAATAATAACCATTTGTATAAAAATGTTCAAAACAAATCGTTAAAAAAAGCATATCATTTTGAAATATATATAAATATTTAAAAACTAACCACTCTCATAAATGCATTATATTTATTCCCATGTAAACTAACATTTTGACTATACATGTGTAGCCTGTTAACTCCAGTTTTACAGGCTATTTGTGGTCATCCCAGGATGCATTGTTCAGAAATTAATTTATTTTGGATAGAAATTAATCCTGTTTTTGAATCTATAGTGTTGCACAGTGCTGTTTCGGACTTTATTCCACCTTGCATGAATCACATCAGCATCTATATTCTCCTCAGCTGAAATGTTACTTTGGCCTATGTTTTTATGTTTTTATTCTGTATTGTTTTTATCTTAATGTTTGCACTATTTTGACTAATGTAAAGCACTTTGTAACTATGTTTGGAAAGGTGCTATACAAATAAAGTTTATTATTATTATTATTATTACTGACAGATATCAATCTTGTGAATTCAGGTACAATGAGACAGGAAGTATCAGGCCTGGAGTGATCGGAGGCTCTAAGCCCAAAGTGGCCACTCCCAGAGTTGTGCAAATGATCCTGCATCTGAAGGACACCAACCCCACTATGTTCGCCTGGGAGATCCGAGACAGGCTGCTGCTGGAGAAAGTGTGCGACCACGACGGCGTCCCCAGCATCAGCTCCATCAACAGGTATAGATGACCTTGTGTGTGTGCTTGACAATACAGATCATTTAAAATGAGCATGGAGTGAGTACCCTCTGTTTTTACAGGATCATCAGAAACAAAATCCAGTCCGAGTCTTGTGAAGTTGGTAAGTTTTTCTGTCCCCTTCGACTTTCTCTTGACCTATCTGTGTGCCTCTAATGTTTCCTGATGTTGATCTCTGACCCTGCAGTGACATCAGCATCATCTGTTGCCGTGGGAACAGCCTATTCCTCTGAGTCCACCCATTCCATCAGTGGGATTCTGGGAATCAGGAAATGCAGCAGCAGACACAAGGAAGGTAAAACAGTCTGTGAGTGCGATCCGTGTATTTGTGTGTGTTTGAAACTGTATGTATATAGAGTATACTTGTTTCTATTTCTATATTTATTTTGGCAGTTGAAATGATAGCCAAGATGGATAATGGATGTTACGGTTTTATTCTATTTTCCAAGCTGTTTTTCCAGCAGCTCCTCCATTTTTGTCGTACACACTCTACTGAAACAAAAATGTCCAATATCACACTCTAAAATCAATCAGATTTGTTCAACATACTGACATATTTGAGTATGATATACTTTATTCTGTCACTTTTCTGGTGTGAACTCAATACTGACTCAAATTTGAAAATTAAATTAGTATGTTGGAATTGGGACACAACTGCTGTAGAGTTTACTTGGAGTGGGCATCTAGGAGCCAATGGAAATGTACTTTAACACACTTCACAGTGACTTCACATGTTAGTTTGTATTTAAAGAAGTAATTGATTTTTTATATCTTTTTTATATTTGGTCATTCAATCTTATTTGATATTCGAAAACTTATGGGTGAAGTCACTGATGCTACAGCCATGTTATTCTGCTTCGTTGTCTTCAGGAATTTTTCTAAAGCAGAAGAAAATCCCCAAAATCATAGCCTATCAAGAAAAAAACAATGATGCAAGTAAGAGCATCTCTGAAACAAGTTGTTTCAAATTGCAAAAAAAAGAAATGACCATCCTCCCCTTCTATTCCTGTGTTTTAAAAACAAAAATGTAAGACTCCACATAAACATGTTTAGATGGATGTATTTGCAGAGCAGACACAGAGATCACAGTGGTACCAGACCACACAGCAGACTGATGGTGGTCCTGTGTTAACATTACTCTGACTGAAACAACTTCCGCAGCAGGAGATCCACCTCACCGCCCCAGGCTTGTGTCCTCTCAGCCAGCAGGCTCTCTGCTCCCTTCCCTCACCTCAGCCTCTCATTACAGGCCCGCTTACACCTCCACTCCTCCATCACTGCAACCATTAGAAGAGGAGATTGCATAGATAAATATGCACCCTTACAGCTGGGAACACACATGCATGTATTTTGTCATTCCACTAATTAGATGGAGGTTGGAAGAGAAATAAAAGTGAACGTGGACAGAAGCTGTTTTGTTTTCCAGGAGGGGACGTCTCCTGCAGCATCTACCACGACCAGCCATGCTCCTGTAATGAAGCCTGGGGATGGTCTGACCCCCGCCTGACCTCTATCTCCAGCCTGACCTTTTACCCTGCTCTGCCAGCTAATCATAATCCAGAGCTCTTAGGTCAGTCTGCAGCAAAATATCATCACTTATGTGTGATATGAGTTTGGCTTGAATGTGTTTCTCTCATCTGTGCTCTTGTTTAGGGCCTCCGTGTCATTACAGCTGAACGGGTCTGAAGACGTCTCAAGAAAGAATCCCGTTAATGCCAAACACAAGGATTTAAAAACTGGATCGACTGAAATTGACTGACATCAAGATAGAAACGATGTTGAAATAAAACTGAAATGACATATCTCACCTGTCATGTTTTATTTGCATAATTTGGAGTCAAAGAACATGCTGTTGTCTCAGAGGCTTCATCAGGCCAACATATTATCCCCCATCCCCGTCACCCCTGTGGCCATTTTCTCCTCAGCCAGTGGTTGAGGGGGGAGCATCATTAGAGGCCCCTTGATGGAGAACATTGACTGTTTTCTCTCCTTAGTGTGGCCTCTCCTCCAGCATGAGGGATTAAAGGAGGAGATGGAAGATGCCGGAGGGAACGGCGGGGTCAAAGACCACCGCTGAGAAAGAAATCTGTGGCCAGCAGTGGGCATCAGTCTGTAGGAAGCATGTAGGGAACAGACTGTGCCAAATGTTTTTACTGTGTAGATCTACATACAACTAATTGTAATGTTTTGTTATACATGTTCAAGCTTCTGCAGTTTGGCCAAAGTATGTGTGCATATGTTTGTAATTAAAAAGGTATCAACACTTTAGACATCGGTCTATTAAAGTTAAAATTAATTTGACCACTGAAGCCCAAAATCACAATTTTTTCTCTGGGAGCTTTACAGTCTGTGCAACACCTTAAATTGAACAGAACCATCATTAAAGGGATAGTTCGAGTGTTTTGAAGTGGGGTTCTATGGTGTACATATCCATATTAGGGGTATTACTTACAGTAGATGACGGTCGGTACGCCCCCAGCATCGAGAAACAGACAGGAGTACCGTCATCGGAGCAAAGAAATGCAGTGTTGTGGACGGGGACGGCAGAAAAAAATATTTTAGCCACCTAAAAGAAAGACACACCTAAAAAAATGACATCAGTTTAAGTGTACACTATATTTAGAATATCTTCTGATGGTGAACTGAACTGAAAGTGAAATTATAGTGTTTTTGACATCTGAGCCTGCTGCCTTTGGAGAGAGCATAGATAAGTTTTACTTGCGTTTCAGTTACCCGTTGTAAAGGAGAAGGAAAGGGCTGCAAGATAAAGTGGTGAAAATATTCCAGATATATCATACACTTTAAATTATATAGATTTTTTTAGATGAGTCTTTCTTTTAGGTGGCTAAAATACGTTTTTCTGCCGTCCCCTTCCACAGCATTGTATTGCTTTGCTCCGGTGTCAGTACTCCTGTCTGTTTCTCCAAGCTGGGGGCAAGCCAACCGTCATCTACTATTGGCAATACACTGACTATGGAAAAGACCCAAACTATCCCTTTAATATTACTGGTTCCCCCACCTGTGCTTTTCCTGCTGAACGTCACTAGTAGAAGCTTGTATCAGTAGGGGGCAGTAGTTGCTTTGCTTGGTTACAAGAAACAAGTAAAGCCAGCGAGCTTGCACAGAGCATCACTTTCAAGCTGCAACTTAAGACAGCTCTTGTGTCAAGACAAGATACTCTGATTCACTTTTACAAACAACAACACTGAGCTGGCTGCTCGCCCTCCAGTGGTCTCCCAGTAATGAGCTGTTTTTAGGCATTAGTTTTGTGCAGCCAATTCTCCAGTGGACATTATGAGACAAGCCGCGGTTGGTTGCTAGGAGAACAGTGACAC
>CAKAKR010063661.1:0-13826 GCA_916700685.1 Adelosebastes latens | reverse complement strand
TATTTGTTATGCTAAATGCAGTACCTGTGACGGTTTCATGACAATATCTGTCATTGTTTTGTGTTGGTTATTGAGTTCCAGTAATAAATATGTACATACATTTGCATAAAGCAGCATATTTGCCCACTCCCATGTTGATAAGAGTATTAAATACTGGACAAATCTTCCTCTAAGGTACATTTTGAACAGATAAAAAATGTTGCGATTAACTATGGACAATCATGCGTTTAAATGTTTTATTCGATTGACAGCCCTACATGCAACATTTCTGAGCTGTATGCTAGTTAGCTAGAGTTTTCTTTTTGACAAAAAAGTGTTGATGCTTGACAGGAAGTAAATGTTCTCTTCAAATTCTTTCTAAATCAATTCACCACTTGAACAACGAACAATGAAAGCTGCATGCAGGAAAAATTTACAATTTTCTTGGTTTATTCTTTGAGCACACTTACTTAAATACTTGGCTTCCTTCTGTTGATCACTCAGAGCGTCTGATCGGCCTGCCGGACTCCATGCTGAAGAATAAGTCCTGCCCCCAGGTGGTGCCGTCTCTTGAGGGGCTGTTCATCGAAGACATCGCTGTGGGCTGTGAACATGTGCTCGCTCTGTCCTCCACTGGAGACGTCTATGCCTGGGGCTGCAACAGCGAGGGACAGGTATTCAGCACCCTCTGTTATAAAACTATACACTTTGACAGTCTGCTTTCATTTCACATCAGAAGCACTGTTGTTGTCTTATGTGTGTGTGTGTGTGTGTGTCCGTGTGTGTTGCAGCTTGGCCTTGGACACTCCAACCCGGTGAAGGAGCCCACGCTCATCACAACCCTCCAGGGGAAAAACATCAGGCAGATCTCCGCTGGCCGCTGCCACAGCTCAGCATGGACCACCCCATCTACCTCCATGAAAAACTCAGGTACACGCTCAGTCCTACAGTACGCACAAATACTCTTTGTACCTATGATCCATGAAAGGGAATACACTCGGGACTCCATTTGTCACCTTCATCTCCAGGTGGCTCTGGAAGAATCCAGCTAGGCCTTCCCCAGTCTGTTCCTCCCCAGTATAACACTCTGAAAGACTGCAGCCCTGATGTCCTCAGCATGCGCCTCAGGGTACTCTACCACTTTTCTGATCTCATGTACAAGTCCTGGAGGCTGCTCAACCTGGACGCCAAGAACCCGGTAATCCTTGATCCCATTCTCTGCCCTTTTTAATATGTTACAGTTTTTCTTGATGAAGCGGTCTTAACATTCTCTAAACTGTTTGATGGGACATCACAACTCTATTGGATGTTTGCAAAAGAGTAACTCAGCCAAAACACTTCATTCATGTTTCAAAACCTAGTTATTGTGTCAGTAAGTTGGCCAATGCCACCAAAATACAAGGTTGTTTTGTCATTGTGTGAGTCGCACTGGCAAAATGTTTAGGTGATTTTTCACCATCAACCCTGGAAATGTTTCTTAAATGCAAATCTCTGTTTTATTTTACTTTTTGTTGACACTGACTGCTTACTGTATGATACAAGAATGTCAGTTCTGTCTAGCTGAATGCTGTTGTGTATCTCACTGAGCTGTTTAGATTCCCATTTCAACAGGAGGTCAAATACTCTACAATACTGTAATAGTTACACAGAAGCAGGATATGCACATTTGTATGTTTACAGTAAATGTATTTGTGCAGCAATGTGTTACATGTAGTGTAAACAGAAAATTCACTTTTGATCTTTCATATAAAGTCATATTTTATATAATGAACAGAACATTTGAAAATGAAAAAACAACAACATCTCTGCAACAATAAAAAAAACCCTGGGTAGTTCAGTTCAAAAACAACAAATTGTACCTCCCTGTCATAGATATTTATGGAATATACATGCATGTCTTACAGATTTTGATAATTGAAAGGATCATTTTGTGAACGACAAACTAATTTCAGAGATTTGAGCTTATTGTTTGTCTTATGAGCCACAGCGAATGTAAAAGAACAAAAAATAATTGAATTCCTGCTAATAACCACCTGCACCTGCTGCTTGTTAGTCTTCTTAGTCATTTTGCATTGTAATGCCTCATTCACTTCCTCCTATTTCATTCCCTGTCCTGCACTCTATCCAGGTGTTTACGTCACGCTATAGTTCAGGGACGACCGCCATCATCCGGGGTGAACTCAGAGGTCTCCTGTCACCCAAGGTCAACACTCTGCCTCTAGTGCGCTCCATTGGCCGAACAATGACCCAGGGCAAAACGTACGGGCCACAGATCACTGTGAAACGCATTTCCACAAGGTAAGGATGACCATGATGTTCAGTCCGTTGGCAGAATCTGTATGTCTACAGGGTCAACTGGTGGAAAAACAGGAGGTGACCAAAATAACTGCTTGTTTCCAACTGGCCCTGCTGCTATTTGCATTTCAGGACTTCTGTCTGCTCTTTATTCTGCAGTTTTGTTTTATATCTGATACTTGTTTGTTCATCAAAACTTTGATTGACGTCCCCTCCCTTCCACTCCCACAGAGGGCGTTCGAGCAAGCCCATCTTCGTGCAGATCGCCAAGCAAGTGGTGGGCCTGAATCCCCTGGAGCTGCGGCTTCCATCGCGAGCCTGGAAGGTCAAGCTCGTCGGAGAGGGAGCCGACGATGCCGGAGGAGTGTTCGATGACACTATCACTGAGATGTGCCAGGTAGGATGGAAACCACGCAGAGAAGGTCGAAGAGCAACAGAGACAGCTTCAAAAGCAGCAGTTGAATATTCTCTGCATGTTTGCAAATTGACAAATTATGCTGTGTTTTTCACCAGGAGCTGCAGTCTGGTGTGGTGGATCTTCTGATTCATACTCCCAACAGCTTTGCAGATGTGGGCAGTAACACTGACAGGTGCACATTTTGTATTCCACCAACAGAAACAGTACCTTTCTTTTTAAAGCATAAAACATTACATTTCCGAAAAACAATCTTAACCTCTGGCATTGGCTGTGTGCCCTCACAGGTTCCTGTTGAACCCAGCGGCACTCTCAGAGGATCACATGGTCCAGTTTCGCTTCCTGGGCATCCTCATGGCTGTGGCTATCCGCACCAAGAAACCTCTGGACTTGCATCTGGCTCCTTGGGTGTGGAAACAGCTCTGCTCGATGCCATTGGGAGAGCCGGACCTGGAGGAGGTTGACCTGCTCACCTACCGCACCCTCCAAGGCATCCTTCACCTGGAGAACAGTGGAATCACAGAGGATAATTTCCATGTGGTGAGATACTATGAAAATTGTTACTTATTGCAGAATTCACCTACCTACCTTTTCATTCTCTGTTTTCCAACCATAGACTGTATATAAAGATGGAGGACATGCCAAAACATCTAGATCGCCCCCTAAGGAGTTTGGCTGGCTGCAGTATAGATCATAAGTACACGTCAAATAAATGTTTCTGTCATTTTAGGTAGTTCTTATCACACTGATGTATGTTCAAGTGTTGATTTTTCTGATATGTTTGGTTTTAATTAGTTATTTGATGCTATAAAAAGGGGGTGAGACCCCATGATTGACAGTTGTGAGTCTCTCTCGATGACAAGCTGCGGCCGTGCTTGGCTCGTGATTGGTTCGGGCGGGTGACCTCGAGGCTCTTGCTTCAAATGACCTTGAAAACCAGTGGGAGGAAGTGGAGACGCGTCGCCCATCTTTATATACAGTCTACGGTCCCAACAATTCACTTCCTTTTTCTATACTAACCTTTTTTTCACTCCTGTCACATCTCCCTCTGAAGATGATCCCGCTAGACTCGTTTATGGCCCACAGTGCAGATGGAAGGCTGGTACCTATAGTTCCTGGAGGTCAAAACATCTCCCTGACCTTCGCCAACCGGACCGAATATGTGGAGAGAGCTCTGGACTACAGGCTGCATGAAATGGATTCACAGGTTTGAAGGGGTTGAACTGTCGGAGAATGATTTTGGTTTATTTAGCAGACCTGTTAAAAGGATAGTTCGGGTGTTTTGAAGTGGGGTTGTATGAGGTACTTATCCATAGTAGGGTGTATTACTTACAGTAGATGACGGTCCCAGCTTGGTGAAACAGACAGGAGTATTAGAGCAAAGCAACACACTGCTGTGGACGAGGGAATGCAGAAAAACGTATTTCAGGCACCTAAAAGAAAGGCTCACCTAAAAAATTTTTTATGTCCGTTTAAGTGTATGATATATTTAGAATATTTTCACCACTTTATCTTGCCGTCAGACAGCAATTTCCTTTTCTTTTCCAACGGGGAACTGAACTGAAAGTGAAACTTATCTATACCCTCTTCAAAGCCAGCAGGCTCAGATAACAAAACGTTACGTTTCACTTTCAGTTCAGTTCGCCATCGGAAAATATTCTAAATATACTCTTAAACGGATATCACTAGGTGGCTGAAATACGATTTTCTGCCGACCCGCACTATATTGCTTTGCTCAGGTATCGGTGCTCCTGTCTGTTTCTTGATAGTGGGGGCAAGCCAGCTGTCATCTATTGGCTGGTTTAAAAAAATTAACAAATTTCTTTCAACTAAATTCACCAACCCACAAAGACCCACATATTATTGTACTCTCTACTGTATCTGAAACTCATCCATTTTAAACAGTCTGCCCACCAGTTTCCATTAGTGCTCACTAGACAGCCTGTTTGTTGCGCTGTTGTTGTTCCCTTTATCTTGTCCTCAGAAGTATCAAAGCTGACGTTGTTCTGTTGTGTCCAGGTGGCAGCAGTCAGAGAGGGCATGTCCACCATCATCCCCGTGCCCCTCCTCTCCCTGCTGACGGCACAGCAGCTGGAGCAGCTGGTCTGTGGCCTGCCAGAGGTCTCTGTAGAGATGCTGAAGAAGCTGGTGCGTTACCGTGACATCACCGAGAGCCACCAGCTCATTGGCTGGTTTTGGGAGAGCTTGGAGGAGTTCACCAATGAGGAGCGAGTGCTTTTCCTACGTTTCGTCTCTGGCCGGTCCAGGTTGCCTTCCAACCCAGCTGATATCACGCAGAAGTTCCAAATCATCAAGGTTGATAGGGTGAGGTCATCACGAATGAAATAACAAGCCTGTTCACAAGGACAAACATATTAATAGTACAAACAATAACCTTTTCCTCTAATCATTTCCTTCAGCCCGTCAACGGCCTCCCTACTGCACAGACCTGCTTCTTCCTGTTTCGCCTGCCCCCGTACACGAGCCAGGCCATCCTCGCCGAGCGTCTGCGTTACTCCATCCACAACTGCCCCTCCATCGACATGGACAACTACATGCTGACCCACAACACCGACCCAGCGGACAGCTCCGACACCGAGGACTGAAGCGGACAGCTGTGGTCAACCTTGGTGATGAATGTATCTTCTCCCATGCCATGCACATTATGCACTGAACACAGATTTTTATTCGCCAAACCTGTAAGGTAGTGTACTGTTTATATGTTGGTTGACTTCAAGATATGTGTAGTTTTGGTTTTCCAACTGTGCAAGGTGTTGTAATTATTGCAGTGCTTACTCTGAATAAAAACTACAGGGATACAGAATAAGATTTTTAAAAAATATGTAGGTGAATAAAGCCACAATAAAGGAGTTAATGTGCCTGTTTGTTTGAAAATATGTAATAATTTAATGACCTGTCCCACACAGACAGTATTATTGTAAAATAAAAGAGTGTTTAAATAAGGAGTCTGGTGTATTGTTCTTGAAATCTCTGCATCCAATGAGAATTTTATTTTTTTCTGAAAATATATACATCACGAGAAGTACAGACATTCAGATTATGAATTAAAGCTTTAATAGGCAAAGATTTTTTGGCATCATTGGGCAAAAAATTCCATAACAACCTTTCAGCATGTTGTAATTCAAGTGTTCTGAGAGAAAACTAGACTTCTGCACCTCCTCATGGCTCTGTTTTCAGGCTTTAAAAAATCTAGCCCGTGACGGGAGACTTTGGCCAATCACAGGTCATTTCAGAGAGAGAGCGTTCCTATTGGCTGTGCTCCAGCTGGTTGGTGGTGCTTGGTATTTCCTCAAGAGATCTCAACATGGCTGCCGGGTCACAAACTTTCTCATTTTACAACCAAACAGTACACTACAAGATGTTTCTGAAAACATTTGAGGAGAGAAATAGGCATTACATATTGATTCATATTTAATCAGCGCTGCCTAGTTTGACCGTTTGGTCGGAGTTTGCAAGTGATTGACAGCCGGTTTTCATAGACGTCAGCTGGAAGGCAGACTCCAGATCAGCTCTGACTGCTTGTTTTCCTCCGGTCTGTGAAATCACCGGAGGACACAGAGGAACATGATTTTTTTCAGATTACCTTCTCATGCACCACCGTCAGGAAATAGTGACCGTTTTATAAAAATAACTTTTTAAAATCACATTTGCTCCATTTCTACCCACTGCAGCCTTAAGTGAATATTATCTTAAGTAAGTGAATGCAAAAGCTTGCTTTTCTTAGCAGTGGATAGGATTTCACATACATGGACAACTGCATATTGGGCATAGACCAACTGAAAACAGGAAGTGTAAATAGGAGTATAAATAAAGCCACATCACCTGCTTTCAGCAGAAAAAAAGTGTGGTTTTTAGTGGTACAGAGTAATTACAAATGACTGTATAATTCTGCATTAATGCATGGCATAAAACATCCTCGGTTGCTGCTGTTATTCATCATTATTCTACAATATTTTGTCCTGGATATCACCAAACAGAGGAGCTCGTTTAGCGGCAGGCTGCCGCTCCCCAAGTGCTCCTCAGACAGACTCAGGATATCCTTTGTCCCCCGAGCCATCAAACTGTACAACACCTCTCTAGGGGGGGGGACAAAGGAGGACGGTCTGCAGGACAGATAATAATGCACACAGTGCACTTTCATAGACTAAGCTACTGGAGTTACCCTGCACTATACTAATTTTTAACAGTCTCTTCTGCACTATATTCACTTTTTTAATAGTCGTGTATCACAGCTGTTACCCTGCACTATATTCAGTTTTAACAGTTTTTTCTTCATCTCCTTGTATTTTTATATCTGGTATATTTTTTTGTACTTTGTACTTTGCACTACTAACTCTTTTACTGCCTTTTTACTAACATGTTTTGCACTATGGAACTGTGATGCTGGAAACTTGATTTCCCTCAGGATCAATAAAGTTACTATCTATCTATCTATCTATCTATCTATCTATCTATCTAACTATCTATCCATCTATCTATCTATCCATCTATCCATCTATCTATCTGCCCAGAATGTGGGAAAACAACAATACGCATGCGCAAAGTATGGCCCGTTGCCCTGCCACCCTCTGATTGGTTGTTAGCCATGTGTGTCGTCATTTGTTCGTAGTTGTCAGACGTTAGCATAGCAACGTTAGCTTCGGTCACCATAAAAGATACGGAATATCTTCTACAGCAGGACTATGAAAGTCTGACATTTGAAGAAAAAGTGAGGTTAAACACCTCTTGGTGCTCACCAGCCGTCGGTTATTATTATAAACCAAACTTATGTTGAAAATAAGCAATAAGTCTTTCAGGATCTTAAAGACGTTTCTGAGAGGATTAGCAAACATGAAACAGCAGGACAACGCTGTGAAACTTCTCTCATGTTCATCTCCATAGCGACCCAAAACTGACCTGAGCCTGGAGAGCAGGTATGTGCCCAGTCACATTATGTAAAACTGTGTAATTTTCTGGTTTTGCATGTCCAAGTAGTTGTTGCCCCATCATATTTCCACCTAAAAACACCATATGCTCATACCCCAGTGAAGCTAGCTCTTACATGAGATTCTTTAAGGGCTTTAATTTTGAAATTCTACATCAGAATGTCCTGATACTGTCTGAGTGATACTTTAAGGTGGTGTACTTTTATTCTGAAGTGAAATTAGTCTTTGATAGTGGACTGTTTCCTTTTTTCAATTCTATCTATCCTAAGTGAAATAAGGCACTTAGTTGAAACATGGAGGTGCTGAGTGTGAGGTGGTATACTGTGATTTAGAAGTTAGATCAGTCTTTGGAAATGTATTCTTTAATATTAAGTTTGACTAATTAAAAGCAAAATGATAATTGGCATGAAATAGTGCAGTTGAATAAATATAAAATGGTAATGTAAATGTAAATTTGTAATTTAGTTGATGACAGTATTTAGATGGGAAAACTGAATGTAAACTAGATGCAGTATGTATATGCATGATGAGAAGTAATATATGTACACAGAGGTGTAAACAGGAATGTATAATGAGAAGTAGAAGTACTAAAAATATATATATACAGAGGTGTAGACAGTAGTCTAGTATGTAAAGAGAAGAATAATATGTATATATAAATACACAAAGGTGTAACAGGTTGTAAAATAGTATGTAAAGTATATAAAGGAAAATAAAGTGAACCTTGATCACAGTTTTTACAAGCCATCCTCTGGGGACCATGTATGGCTATACCAAATTTTATTGCAATCAATGATTGTGGAGGTATTTTAATAGAAACAGAAAATGTCAATCTCATGGTGGCACTAGCAGAAAAGTCAGGGAATCAACAAAGTCAGCAGCATGCATGAATGTCTGTACAAACTTTGGTGCCAATCCTTCAAGTAGATGTATCACTGAATACGTGAAAACTTTGAGCTGCTGGTGGTGCTAGTATTTTTTTATAACCTCACCTCTCAGATGAAAAACTGTTGCAGAAAGTAGTGTTAATGTAGAAAACACGCATTCAGATTAGAGAGGCTGATTGAAAAAATAGGTTTTCAGGGCCTCTTTTGTACATTTACATTTGCTGATAGCCTCCAAAATGAAAGGTAAATAGGGCTTAACACACAGCGCAACAACTTCCCTTATTACAAAAAGGGATCTTAATTCAATTCCCCTGATTCTAATGTTGTCCTGAGTCAGCACAGCTGGTGCGTCTGCAATTTGTCTGTGCTACTGAGAGGTGCGTCTGCTGTGACCTTATTACCCATCTGTTTCCCTGTGTGCGCTGTGGCCAGTAAGGCAGAATTCAACCTGCAGTCAGCAGCCCTGCAGCTGAGAGAGGGGGGCTTTTTCATGAGAGCCCTCGCCAGATATAAATATAACATCCATCCATCAACTTAACAAGTACACAACATTTAGAAAGGCCAAGGCAGAAAGAAATGATGCCAAGAATTTGTTTCAAATATTTTGTTGAGCTGAATTAAACTGGAGTCTTCCGGTTATTGCAGGTGTGAATTCAGGTATATTATATTAAATCATATTGCAAATGGGTGAAGACACAGTGTTTAGTGAGACTGGACAGGACATTAACACACACTAAGTTGTAATGTATATTAGGGCTGGGACGATACACCTATCTCCCGATTCGATACTATCACGATACTTGGTTGCCGATTCGATATGTATTGCGATTTTAAAGTATTGCTGTTCGATATTACGATTTACTGCGATTTTTGTTAACTTTTTTAACACTAGACCATGGGAAAAAGTTGAATCATACACTTCTAGAGACTTTTACTTTGGACAATATCTAAATTAATACAGTAAGAATATTTGATTTGCAGCATGTATGTAGTCAGAGATGTCCTGAAGTCAAATATATCTGTCATTGTCAGGAATTATTTATCAAATTTTTTCAAGCAACCCAAAAGAATAAAGACATTTCCCCCTAACGAATATCCAGCCACACAAATACAACCACAAACAAAAATATCCTGGCTGGAATTACATGTTTGAAAAAAAATAAAAATGAAATCCTTTCTGCATCTGAATTAATATATTCTCTGTCAGTGGTATCATTTTAGAGGATTTTTTTTCCATTCAGATTCAATGTGCAAAAGCACCCAAGGATTGGAAACCTTCTTATAAATGAGTAGCACTCCATTATTCAAGACCTTACAATTCATATCTTATATAGACAGGTATAACAATCCTGCAGCTGCAAAGCCTTTACTGTATAGTAATTAGGAGTGGCAGATCAATAGTGTTGACCTACTGTAAGACTGGCTCTAGCTTTCATTATCAAAGAGGGAACAGACGTGTTATGAATATGCAATACATCCTATTCCCACAGGAGGGCAGTCTGGTTGTTGCACTTAGATGTACCGCTGCACAAAGCAAGTTCAAGGCAACATTGAGAATAAGCAGAGATCACACACACACACACACACACACACGCACACACACCCTGTATAGCTGATGATGCATATCACTGTCAGCTAATCTCTGTCACCCTGTTTCTCCCAATCAGCTAATGTGATCCTGTACAAATGGATGACAACATGCTGGATGACAAACAGTATGTGGTCAAAATTACTCCAATATTACACCTTTTTTAAAACAGGAGTACATGACAGCACATGCATCTCTTTGGATTGAGATGTTCTAGTTATGGCCAAATGTGTGCAGCTGGCTTCAGTTTTGCCTCATGCAACTTTTTTAAAAAAGCAAGAACTGCTCTCGCATGTCCCCACTCTAACTAGGCCACCTAGGTTTGTTTCAACCCAGGTGCAATTCACAAAAAAAAAGTGTTTTTCAAAGCAGTTTCAAAGAGGCTCATGGGTATCTCCGAATTTTCCAGCTTTTTTTCACACATTAAAAATCACAGAAATGTGATTTGTCAAGCCAAGACTGCAGGATGATCCATGACCTGCATCATACAGTAGGGAGCAATCCTTTAGGATGGCATGCTTGTTATAAAGTGAGCTGCATGAATTAAGGCAGCTCTGTGGAGAGAGAGAGGGGGGTGGGGGGGGGGTGACATAATAATTTAGCACACTGCATGGAAGCAATTCAGCATAACTATTGTGGTAGCAGTGCAGCATGTATTCAGTGAAAGTGAGTAGGAGCTCTGCTTCATGTTAAAAATAATTTTAATTAACGGTCATGCAATTCATGAGTGTTCCTTGGTTTGCCGTGCAGATATCACATTCCTAAGCCTAGATGATTGTACTCTGCATAGGAGTACAGTATGACACTTTGATGCTACCATGTTAAAGGATTAATATGACATTTTAGGAAATACATATATTCGATTCCTTGCCAAAAATTAGATGAGAAGATTGTTTCCACTCTCATATTTGTTACATACAGACAGAAGGCGGTTAGCTTAGCTTAAAGACTGGAAACAGCTAGCTTTCCTCTGTCCAAAGTAGGGATGCTAATTTTGGTCATCAATTGGTTTAGCTGCGAGGTTGTCAGCTGTATGTCTGCCTGGCGTAACGTTAGCGAGTGTCCAACAGACCGTGTGTGTGTATGTGCTGCGTTCACAGCTATAACGTTACTGATAACTTCATGCTCACTGTTTCACATACGGTCTGTCAGCCCGGCGTAAAGTTAGTGCTTGTCCGACAGACCGCGCGTGTGTGTGACAACGGTGAGTATGAAGTTATCAGTAACATTATACTGTGAAAGTAGCAGTGCAGTGTGTGTACAGTTGATTTGTCAGTGAATAAATGTTATAACTGCTCAAGACCCAAGCCAAGCTCCTATATCTTGCAACGCCAGCTCAGGTTCACTTAAGGTAGGCTGTTAAGGTGGACCTGCTGTTCTTCTTTAAGTTACAAGCCACTCCTCTGAGTTTTGCTCAGCTTTTTATTCAATTTTGAATATTTCTTTTTACCATTTAACTGTTTTTAAACAAATTCTTAACGGTTAAACGATTAATTATTAACATCCCTAGTCCAAAGGTTACAAAATCTGCCTACCTGCACAGCTAAAGGTCACTAATTAACACGCTATATGTACATTTGTTAAATCTGTACAATCAGCGAATTGTAAATATGCAAAGCTGTGGTTTTAAATCAGGTTATGTGCTGCACTATTTCTTGTCCGGGAGCAGTGACTTCCTGGAGTCTCTGCTGGTTTCCTACAAACGGGGGTGTCTCAAAGGTAACCTGCAAATTGAGAAATCTGGCAAAATCTTGCAAAAACTCTTGCGAGACTCGCTGCCCGACGATCTATCCTAACCTTAACCATTCAAGGTCAATGCCTAACCTAATCGAGGTCAATGCCTAACCTTAACAATTCGAGGTTAATGCCTAACCTATTCAAGGTCAATGCCTAACCTTAACCATTCAAGGTCAATGCCTAACCTTAATCTTTCGAGGACAATGCCTAACCTTAACAATTTGAGGTTAATGCCTAACCTATTCAAGGCCAATGCCTAGCCTATTCAAGGTCAATGCCTAACCTTAACCATTTAAGGTCAATGCCTAACCTTAATGTTTCGTGGTCAATGCCTAACCTTAATTATTCGAGGTCAATGCCTAACCTATTCAAGGTCAATGCCTAACCTTAACCATTTGAGGTCAATGCCTAACCTTGACTATTCGAGGTCAATGCCTAACGTTTACTATTCAAGGTCAATGCCTAACCTTAACCATTCAAGGTCAATGCCTAACCGTAACCATTCGAGGTCAATGCTTAACCTTAACCATTCAAGGTCAATGCCTAACCTTAACTATTTTAGGTCAATGCCTAACCTTAACCATTCGAGGTCAATGTCTTACCTAAACTATTTGAGGTCAATGTCTTACCTTAACTATTTGAGGTCAATACCTAATCTTAACTATTTGAGGTCAATGCCTAACCTTAACCATTCAAGATCAATTCCTAACCTTAACCATGTCGCAAGAGTTTCCCAACTTGTGGGTTACCTTCTAGACTCGACCTCTGCAAACCTCACGGTGAAGACAAGGCTCCAGGTAGTGAAGTAAAACTTCAAATTGCCATTTTTTTAACTTTTGTTTTGTATGGATCAAAGAAAAAGACATATCATGTGATAATTGGTGAGCCTTCGAGGTGCTGGTAGGCCGATTTTTTTTAACCTTTAGACAGATCAAGGCTCAGGGTTTCCGGCTAAGGAGCAAACGTCAGAGGAGCAGCTTGTCAGTCCAACTTAAGCAAGTGAGCCTGAGCCGTTGTTGTCGCTAACTTCCGGGCTAACCCCCTCTCTTAATCTGCCGGTGACAAGCAAAACACAGGAACTTGGCCCGGGAGTTTTATATTTTATTAACCGACAGCCTAAACTGTACACACACTGCACTGCTACCTTTTACAGCTATAACCTTACTGTTAACTTCATACTCACCGTCCGTCTCACACATACTCTCTCTCTCTGTCTCTTTCTCTCTCTCTCTCTCTCTCGACCACACACACCTTTACTTGCTAACATTTGTCACACAATACGCACTGAGTTGTTCGTTAAAGGATTTCGCTAGCTGTATAACACAATTTAGTTTAAAAGCATCTTAAAAATACATAATTCCCTGATGATTAGGCCCGGTGGGGAGTCAACTTAGGCCCGGCTTGCAATACCCATCTGTACTATATATTGTAGAATGACTTAACAATGTAATCAACCTAATGTTTTATGGTCTTTCTGCATTTGGGTGCTTGTAATGGGTGCAATAATCTAAATCAAATTTCCCTTTTTTTGTTTTTTTGCAACTAACAGTTTCCCCTCTTTCTCCTGTGTTTTAGTTGTGTTGTGAACAGATTCATGCACTAACACAGTAGAATGTCAACATGTTCACAGTTACCCTCTTCTATTTCATAAACATTTAAAATCTCCAAGTGTTTGCCACGAAAAAATAACCCCAGGCTTAAAAAACAGAATTGAGCTTGCTTCACTGAGCATGTTATTATCTTATCGATGTCCAAATAAAATTACACGGCAAAGTCATTCTTATAAAATAGCCTATTTCTATCTCTCTTTTCTGCCCCCACACACACTCTATTGTTCTTCAGCTCTCATTAGAGACTGGTTATGGAGAGAGAAGCAGGTAAACAGATCATTTATTTGCATTTTACTATAGACTCAATTGTCATTTCGACAATGACAAAAAAGTACCAGTTTTGTTATAAAGTCCTTTTAATGAGTGGTG
>CAKAKR010063660.1:21378-35877 GCA_916700685.1 Adelosebastes latens | reverse complement strand
ATTGTATTCTATTTTGTGTTATTTTTATTAATCATTTATTTTAGGTATTTAAGTTGTAGAATTGTTTTCTACTGTATTGTTAGTATATTAATCACTTATTTTATGTATTTAAGTTGTTAAATTGTATTCTATTTTATTGGTAGTATATTAATCACTTATTTTATTTAAGTTGTAGAATTGTATTCTATTTTATTGTTATTTCATTAATCACTTATTCAATGGTATTTAAGTTGTACAATTTTATCCTATTACATTGTTATTTTATCAAACACTTATTTTATTGTATTCAAGCTGTACAATTTTACTCTATTTTATTTATAGATTGAGCCACCTAGCTGCTACGTTAGCACCACGGTAGCTGTTCGGCTAGAAAGACACAACAGCTAACCATAACATCTCTATAACTACATTTATGATCATATTGACACATGCTCTATTACAGAGGTTCTAGTTATGGAAAGTTAAAGTTGCATCTCTTCTCGAGCCTCCGGCTGCCACGACTTCACTCAGAGCAGCTGTCCATCATGACGTTTCGCCCCCTTTTTATTGCATCAAATAACTCATTAAAACCAAAAAATGAACACTTGAACATTCATCAGCGTGATAAGAACTACCTAAAAAACATCTATCAGAAAAATTTGACGTGTACTTTGTCTTTTTAGTTGGAGGGGGCGTGTGTTATGACCTATACTGCAGCCAGCCACCAGGGGGCGATCCATATGTTTGGGCTTCCCTTTAGTGGAGCTGTCATGTCGTCCATCTTTATATACAGTCTATGGTCAAACCAAGTTCCTGTGTCCTGCTTGCCAGCTACCTGCTGATTAAAGTGAAGGGGTTAGACCTGACCCCTGGCACAGGCTAACTTAAGGTGGGCTGACCTTTAAGGTGGACCAAATATTCTCCTTTAAGCTCAGCTTTTTTTTTAAATTGTCATATTTCTTTTAACTGTCAGCATTAATCGGTCAACGTTCCTATTGTAACATGAACACAGCAGAAATACTGCACCTATATGCACATAAACATGGATGTACTGTACAACGGCACCTTTTTAAATCGTACCTAAGTTACTGTCGGGTCTGCAAACTGTGAAGCACTTGTTTTGGATTCATGAAGTGATGTTCTTCTTTAAAAAGAAGATCTTTTATTTTTCTTTTATTAGTGGAAACAAGCTCTTTGAGGAGACTCCCGGCATCATAAAGGCAAACTTGTGATGGGCATATTTCTGGCACCAGCAACATGTGCCTCTGTTTACAGACATGAGTGTAATAGACCACTATGTCATTAACCAGCCCATTGAACTGGCTAATAATATGACTTACATGAGGGAGGCCAAACCATTGGCTGCCAGTTAGCTTTTCCGTTGCTGTCAATTTCACAGTGCGTGTTGTCAGCTGCTGTCATTCCTCCCCAAAGCAGACCTGGGGTATAGGTAATATTTTCAGCACGAATTAGTTTCCTCAAAAGACATTGGACTTGATTCAAATACAAGATGTGGATGTTTGCTCCCAGAAAAAGCAGCACGGGAGATTGGCAGGCGGCTAGATGTAAATCGACAGACATTAGCATAAACAACGTGAAACTCAATTTAAAGAATTATTCAAATCATGCCTATATTCTTTGATTGGCTGGTTAACATGTGAACACAGCGACAGTCTTTGCCAAAAACAACAAACTTCTCTCTCGGCGCTGCTCCTTCGACAGTCGGGAGGAATTTGCAGGCTTACCGCCGCAGCTTTTGATTCTACATTAACACCGGCAAAGCTGAGCCAGGAAATGCTCTCACATCCTCTAAAACGTCATCCTGCTTAGTATCAAAGTCTTTCTCTCGCACTTTTTTTTTCCTAATTGATTCCCTGTGGAGTTGTGCTGCACGCTGGTGGCGTGACATCAGAGATTATGAGGTGGGACGAGCGACGCTTTCTGCTCGGGTAGTTTGAACACTAAATATGCTCTCATGTCAAAGGAAAAGCAAACAAAAAGGTAGTCAGGGAGAGACAGTTTTCTAGTATATATAGCTAGATTGAAATCTATAATGCATGGACTGATTTTAGACTTTGATATTGGGTCATTCGATATTGCAACCTAAGACACAAACGCACCCAATATTTACAGAGCGAGGAGGGTGACGGCTATCACAGCGATCCAGTCCCCACATGCAACACACACACAGGTTGCCGGGTGAGATAGAAATTGCAGGAGAAACCCAACAGCTGCCAGCCTGATAGGGCGATAAGGAATTACAGAAGCACGGGTAATAATAAAAGACGAGATGAAGAGCTCGCTGGAATAAACACCACATCTATTCCTTGCAAGTTTGCTTAAGGATTACAGCACGTTGGCGTGATTATGAAAATACTAATAATTAAATCGCGACGCTAAAGCACCTTCTATCTATAATTTATAGGTGCCTGAGGAGCTTCAAGCTGAATAAACAAGACTCAGTTATCCCCATGAGAAAGATTCAGAGCTATTATCTTTGATTAAAGCTTTTCTAAGCCTTTTCTTTCCCGTCTGTGAAGACGCTTCCTCAAAAAACTACTCAAAAAGGATGAAATCAAAGTGGAAAAAACACACCAGAGCGTCTGATTAGAATTTTTTCTTGTATTGGAGTACAATCACAGCTCTTTTTTTTTAACCAATATATTAATTAGAACTCCGAGCAAAATTAATTTAATGCTTATCAAACCTCATGGCCCGGCTCCTGTTCTGAAGCTGCCAAAAATTGATATCATTAACTTCACATTTCATTTTGCTGTTTCACATGTAATTTAGCGTGCCATCTGGTACTGTAAGCGGGGCGATCCAGGGAACCACTTGGCACTCTGTCATGTTTCAAAATAATACTATTTGAAGAGAATGAAGATGCTTAACACTCAGGGCAGCTGATACTGATAACTGTCACTCCCCACAGTGCTGCAGTGTGTTCTGTTCAGTGGTGGAAGAAGTTCTCAGATCCTTTACTTATTAAACACTTAATACCCCCCGTCATTGATATATTATTAGATATGCAACCCGGTAAAACTAATTAGTTATATTTAGGCAACAGAACCACTTACTGAAAAACTGCAATAATAATAGCCCGGGCTTTTATTTTCTTCAATCACTGAACTCAACCCGCCTATATTTGGGACAGGCGTCTATATGGGACGGGCCTTTAACCAAACCCCGTTAACCGATTATTAACGGTTAAACGACAAGATTAGTGCCTCGCATGCAGCGGTACGCCAGCTGCAGTGTATGAGCACAACAGACAACTGAGTCCCCAGTTCACCGTCCGGGAGTGTTAGCAGCCATAGTGCTGCGTTCACTGTCTCCAGTTCACCGTCAAAAGAGCTGCTGTAGAAGCCACGGTGCTGCGTTCACTGTCTCCAGTTCACCGTCAGGAGAGCTACTGTAACAGCCACGGTGCTGCGTGTAGTGTCGCGGACATGCAGCCACTTTCCCAGTAAAAGTCTCCACCGCACATTTAGTTTAGTTTAGCAGGTTGTCAGCTGTGTGTCTGCTCGGATTAATGATAGCGATTGACCGACAAACAGTGTGTGTGTGCTTCGTAAGCAGCTGTAGCTCTGCTGGTAGCTTTGTGCTCGCCGTCGCACACATACGGTCTGTCAGCGCACCGTAACTTCAACGAGTTTCCGGCAGACCGTGTGTGTGTGTGTGTGTTGTCGGTGGCGTTATAGCTGTTAACGTAGGTGTAGTAGACAGTGTGCGTACAGTTTATTTATCAGCTCAGACTCTCTTAAGGTGGACCAGCTTTTTTCCTTAAAGTGACGAGTTTTTAGTTTTATTATTAATATTTCTTTTAACCGCTTTAACCGATAGCGTTAATCGGTTAAAATGCTTAATGTCGGTTAAACGGTTAATTATTAACATCCTTACTTAGCAAAGGCGGGAAATACTATCAAAATGATTATTTAAACCTGTATGAAGCTATCGAATAACATATCAATTATGAATCATTCATATGATCTAGCAACAATGCTCGTTTTATGGCAGCGACACAACTCCTCTCTTTATCCTGTTAACACCCAGCTGTGAGGAGGTCAGCGACGACCGGAAATATGCCAAATAAATGAATGAATGAATAGCATATTAAATAGCCTAATATTGTCAGATATGATGCCAAGACAACTTAAATATAAACTTATATTATACAAAAAGTTGAAATGCCTCCGCTCCGCTGTGATTCTAATCCAATAATACACTTTTTGTCAATCTCCTCACGGTCCGCTCTGTGTGTGAATAAAGACGGTGTTCATACACAGCCAGCTGACAGTGTATATACGAAACAAACAATAAGCTAAAGAAACAGACGAGACATAGATATGGAATACTTCACACAGCTGAAACAGCTAAATGAAAAGCAGAATCAATGCGTGTCAATGTGTGCTTTTTGTCCTTGAAACATGTAAAACCTTCATCTGAAAGGTAACTAGAAATAGCAGTTAAATGTTGTATATCTCCCCCTAAAGGGAAGTAGAACAAGTACATGAGTAAATGTACTTAGTTACCCTCTGGTTCTGTATATGGGTCATATCATAGCAGCTAACTGGTCTCCAATTTTCTATTCACATCACATGAACTCAGAGTGTCCAACATTTCCCATCATATCTGCCGTGTGTGTTCTGCACAGTGCACCGCGGCGCCTCAAAGAAATGACTATTGGACTGGATCTGCTGTTGGGAAATGAACTCCAGAAGGTCAGTGGGCAATGATCGTGCCAGAGGAGGCGAAGGGGTGGACGGGATATCCCCGGCGTCCTGTCTGGCCCCGGCGAGATTACGAGCGATGTAATAGGATCGTCCATTTTCAGTAATAGAGCAGAGAAGGGCTAAGCCCTGGCTTGGGTCTTACTCGCACACCAGATCACCACGAGGCAACAAATATATATATATATATATATATATAACCCCCCCGCCTCTCCTTGCTTAGAGGAGAGGAAGCTTAGCTGCCTTTTAGACGTGAGCAAAGATACACAGCAGCGGTTGCTTTGCGCCGCAAAATGGGGCGACGCTTCCAAGCCAGAGAAATCCCCGCTGAGCCGTAATGAGAAGTGAATAGACTGCGATAGCGAAGGCTTTGGCCTGGGCTTGTTTGTACAACAGCATAGTCCATTTCATGTTGTTTAATTGGCTCATTTGCAAACTGATGATGCACATTCAGAGATAATGGAGTGTCTGTATTGAAATGCATGACACAACTTCAGTCAGTGAACTGGTACAAATGATGTCTCCTTTTTATTGACAGCACAAACACATCAGCCTTGTGTGTCTGACATATTGAGGACAGGGCTGCCAATCGATTCAAATATTTGATCGCATGATTGTCCATGATTAATCGCACATTTTTCATCTGTTCAAAATTTCCCTTAGAGGGAGATTTGTCAAGTATTTAATAATAATAATCATAAATTTGACTTATATAGCGCTTTTCAGGAACTCAAAGACGCTTAAAATACTCTTATCAACATGGGAGGGGGCAAATATGCTTGCTTTAAGCAAATGTCTGTATATATTTATTATTGGAAATCAATTAACAACACAAAACAAAGAGAGATATTGTCCAGAAACCCTGGTTTAGACGCGGAGAGGGGACTGTTTGTTCTAGACAACAATGGTTGCCCCTAAAGAGGTTAACGTAGCTGCAATATCATCAGTTATATCAGAACTGGAGACTATTTCTTCATTGAAAATAGAGCAAAGAACGAAACGGAAGGCTTTTCTCGATGGAAAAGATGTTCACGCTCTTCTACCGACTGGCTTCGGCAAGAGTTTGATTGACAGATGGTTCATCCAATCACCTGCCAAGTATTTTTTTGAAAGTGCCTGACCTTTTCCAAACAGTTCTGTGTAACAAATAGGGCTGTCAATCGATTAAAATAGTTAATCGTGATTATCACACATTTTTAATCTGTTCTTAAAGGGAGATTTGTCAAGTATTTAATCCTCTTATCAACATGGGAGTGGGCAAATATGCTGCTTCATGCAAATGTACTGTACGTATTTATTATTGGAAATCAATTAACAACACAAAACAATGACAAATATTGTCCAGAAACCCTCACAGGTACTGCATTTAGCATAAAACAATATGCTTGAATCATAACATGGCAAACTGCAGCCCAACAGGCAACAACAGCTGTCAGTGTGTCAGTGTGCTGACTTGACTATGACTTGCCCCAAACTGCATGTGATTATCATAAAGTGGGCATGTCTGTAAAGGGGAGACTCGTGGGTACCCATAGAACCCATTTACATTCACATATCTGGAGGTCAGAGGTCAAGGGAGCCCCTTGGTTGGTACTAATGGATTCATCAGGTTTTCTAGTTTCATATGATACCAGTTTCTTCACTCTCGCTTTAAAACTGAGCCGCTACAACCTAAAGATTGCAAGTTGCGTTAAAGCGTTAAAGAAATTAGTGGCATTAAAACGAATTTGCGTTAACGCATTATTATGGCGTTGACAGCCCCTACTCAGGATAAATACTTTTTAGTGTAGTCTCAAAGTTATTTTCCATGAAAAGATTAAAAGGAGTAACGCATTCATTATTTCGCCATGCTTCTAAACCTTTAATTTGGTCTCTTGTGACGCTCCCCTTCCATCCTCTGCAAGTAATTTCTTTTCAGAGCTGCTCCCTTGAGTATATCGGAGAAAAGCCTTCAAAGGCTGTGAATTTGTATTGTCAATAGATGTTTTGTTTCAGCAGGGGAATGTTTTTCTGAGGCAATTCCATCTGAAAAAGATTTATTGATTGAATCATCCTGCTAAAGGGTGGCCCTCAGAAGCAAAAAGAATCGTGAGAATCTGATAGTCCTGCTCTCTTCCTCTCCGATTTCCTCTTCACAGAGGCTACTCCAGGTTAATCCGACTCTGGCCAACTGTCACCCGTCGGCCAGGTTGCCATAGCAACTGCATTTCATCCTTCAAACAAGATGCAAAGAAGTTAGGGGGGGAGTGGAGTCAAATTCTCAGAGCCTCCCGAGGTGTCACCGGAGGACAAAACATTCAAAATGAATGGAAAAAAACAGGATTTCAATTCAGCAAGTCAGTTATCAAAACAGATAAACACAACGGCCCGAGGCCCGGGATGGTAACCATCTGTTCTGACAACTCCTTAATGAATGCTCAGACACTGAAACTATCTGGTGCTATGGTCTGAGGATGTTAATGAAACCTGAGGAGGGTGCAAGGGAAAAAAATAAAGTTGACAGCTATATTAGCCACGTTTAATTCCCAGTATTTCAAACAATGGGAGGCGTAAACAAGTGTTGCAGGCTATTTGATGCCAAACTTGGAGGGGGGAGAGTGACCGCGTGGGACGCCAGAAGAAAGGTAATGAATACAGGCTGGTGGTGGCGAAAGAGGAGGGAAACTCTTTGAAAGCGAAGGCCTAATGTGTGTTCGTCTGCGAGCGAGGCCAGATCGTTGAAGGAGCCTTGATTAGCGGCAGCCGCTGTCAGCCGGCAACCAGCATTATGTAGATGTTTGCATTATTTTCATGGCCTTCTTACCCATAATTATAACTGTGACATCAAGCGATGTATAAAATAACACTGTTCCTATAGCCTAAAGGCCCTGCAGCGGAGCGAATAAAAGACTTCTGAATATAGTAAAGAACGTTTTCATGCTTGAAAAACACAACGTCTACAGTTGTGCATAATGCATCAGAAAATCGAATCTCCCACTCTGAATCAGGCAGCGACTCTTCAGTGTGTGGCCCCATCGCCCACTCAGGCCGAGCTCTTTCTGGCCTTTGCACTGAAACAATTGACCTCTGTAATTAAAAAAGGAAGCACTGTCGGTGATTGTCATGCTGTATATTCTGTGTGGGCCGCTGCATACATTCACTAATGAGATGTCGAACTTTTAGGCCCTGTTTTCACCTGGCATTAACATGCGTCTTGGGTGATCCAATCACAAGCAACATATCGATATTATATCGATATCGTGATACGAGACTAGATATCGTCTTAGATATTGGATATCGTAATATCGCGATATGGCATAAGTGTTTTCTTGGTTTTACAGGCTGCATCACAGTAAAGTGATGTAATTTTAACTAAAACCTAACTGTTCTATTACTTCCCTTTACCCACTTAGTCACTATATCCACATTACTGATGATAAGTTATCAAAAATCTCAAAATATTATGTGAACGCACCAATAGTCAACCCCACAGTATCGATACCGAGGTATTTGGTCATCGTGATGTTTGATTTTCTCCATATCGCCCAGCCCTAGTTCACACCTGGCAATAGAAGGCATCCCGAGTGACCACTTGTGATTGGATCTCACTTCCCCGCTCTATATGCAAATAAACTCGTACATCGTTTCCGTTTGCAACATCACGCCAAAGCGCGTAATAGACCCACCTGTGACAGCGTGTCAGTGTCACGTTTTGCCTCGCCGAGGCCTGAATATTCCACGCGTGTATGAAGGTGCAGTACCAGCAGGGGGCAACAAAACCACTTAGTTAGGTTTAGAAAAAACATCAACCACGTCATGGTTAGGCTTAAAGTAAGTACGTAAACTAAGTAAAATACATACGAAAACAACATAAGATCAGTACGGAAAACACGGAACAATTCTCACCAACGTACCAAACCAGTTAACCTGATACCACGCCAAAGCGTGTAATAGACCCGCCTGTCCACCAGAGGACAGCCTGTCAGTGTTACGTTTTGCTTCACCGAGGGGTGAATATTACGCGCCTGTATGAAGATGTAGTAGCCTACCAGCAGGAGCAGTCATGGTCATGGTTGGCCTTAAAATAAGTACGCAACTAAGTAAAATACGTACGAAACATCAGTACGGAAAACATGTGACAAGCGTCACGACAAAACGACGCCTAAAGCAAAAACGGCGTTCTTATTTCACGCTTTTCCTTGCGCATTATCACGTGATTCACACGTCTTTCCTTGCGACCGGGCTGGGCGGGAAGCAGCGATGCACTTCCCGTGCCTAGTATGCTGGAAATTAATAGAAGAAGAGGGCAAAATCACAAAATTTGACACACTCGTAATATATCTCTACGGACTTTTTTGAAATTTTCAGACGTCGTGGACAAAGCCAGCGATTTGAGAACCAACCGGAGAAAAAAGAGGAACAAAAGGAGAGCGGCGGCTTTGATGACGTATTTTCCTGTTATGTCCTTGTCGGGGAAGCATCAGGACACATTTGCATTTATACTACAAGAGATATGTGGTGAAACGCGTCCCAGACCACCTCGGCGAGTGGTTTGAGTGATCAGATCACAATGCATCTTGGTGGTCGTTTACACTTGTATATTTACTACCCTTGTAAAAACAGTAAAACACCAGTAAAATTGTTGAATGAGTCATTTTTCGGAAATTAAATATTAGTACAAACTAGCCTGTACTTTTGAGTAGTGTGGCTACAGCTTCTATCAGCGTGACATATGACATTGTTTCTAGACAAAAGAAGATAGTCAATAATGATGCCTGACCACTGAGCCCATAATCTTGCCCTCTCCGCTACATGAAACGCATGCATGTACCAGCTTTGTTTGGTCGCTAGGTTACACTTTTTAATGAGAAACTGCAAAGCTCAATACACCTCAGTCTTGTCTTTATGATTGATTGGGGAACAACTAATGCACCCGCAGTCAAGTGGTGATGCGCACACATGTTACTGTGGTTACCAATTGATGTCGCATTAATGTATCCGCTTATAAGATCCCTTCCATGGCAACTCGCGATAAGCAGGGTGGGATTTAACTGTTTAATTCAGTTTTTTGAATTTGTGCTGCATCAACTATCACACAACCCTGTGGTTGGTATGTTTTGCTTTCACACCATCGAACCACAACAGAGTCCGCCCGACAGCTTTTACACCAGCCCGCTGTGCAGTAAATTAACCGAACCGAGCAAACACACTAACCAAAGTTAGATGCGTGCCTCGTTTCCTGTAAATCCCTTGCAGGTGGAGAAGCAATTTGAATAATTTTTTCCATTGGAGATGGTTTAGTTGTTATCACATGACCTAAGTATGGAACAAGTGGTCATTTCTGGATCATGTATGACCTTGTGATAGGATTTTCTTTTGTCAAACTGTAACCATGGTCAACAATGGAACAACGAATAACGCGTTACTGTAAGTTAGTTTTGACGCCACTAATTTCTTTAACGCATTAATACAACTTGTGATTTTTAGATTGTAGTTTTAAACCTAGAAGATACTGGCATCATATGAAACTAGAAAAACCTAAGGAATCCATCGGTACCAACCATGTCATACTAGCTTGTCAGGAAGGAGGTTAAATAACGCTCCAAAGTTAGACTAAATTTTAACGAGGAAAAACTGTCATGACCATTTTCAAAGGGGTCCCTTGACCTCTGACCTCCAGATATGTGAATGTAAATGGGTTCTATGGGTACCAACGAGTCTCCCCTTTACAGACATGCCCACTAAATTAGCTAATTACAAAAAAACTGCTGAGCGCCACCCGCAACAAGCAGACATCCCATCATAGATAAAGTACATACTTATATTATCGAGGTGCCAAGGTGAGACCAGACAAAAAGGGATCTCCCAGGGGATGTTATGGACTCAAAGAAAATCTATTCCCTCATTTGCATAGAGTACTCTCTGTCGTAGGCTGCCTCAGTGCCCCTATGATAAATGAATCAGATGGTGTGTCAGTTGTCTTCATCTAATAATGTGCTTTTTGGTTGAATCCTATGAATTAATCTAATCTAATTAAACACGAATGACTGATAAAGAAAGGCGAGCGGGGAGAGAGGAAATCATGTGGCAAAATGAGCTCGCCACGGGGTGCTACGTTTTCCAAAACTGGCTGTTGACCTCCATCTTACGGGGTTCGAGTACGTAACAAGCTCCCAGGAGAAGAGCACGTGGAAATACTTTTGTTTAATGTTAGTCTTTCATCTTCAGAGGTAAAGGAAGACGGGCGGATTCTGCACCTTTTGTTTCCCGTTATTCATTAATTTGCAACAGAGCTCGCCTTTAAAGAGTTGCACTTTGACCTGTCTGTGATTCTCCCAAAATGCATTCATTATTGCACATATTTTGTGTTCCCCTGTGTTCGCCGAAGCACTTAAGTTCTCTCTGTGCATGAAAACAGTCAAAACGGAGTCAATGACTCTTTTAATAAAGCTAGTTGTAGTTGCTGCAGGCGTACACATTCAAATATCCTGGGGGGCATCCCAGAATGCTTCATTTCGGAGCGCAGACAAAGCTGAGATCTGTTTCTATAAAACAGAGAAGACGACACATAAAAAGCTGAAGATATAAGTTAATAATTGGAAAGACAGACGACCTAAAAGGTTAGTTTCAATCTCGTTTTCCACCACTACATTTCACCAAATTTGACACATAACATGGCACATTTTTGATGATCCTGTAAGAGGTTTTTAAATTCCTGGAGGTAAAGCCTATGTGACATAAACTGCAATAACTATTGAACGCATTGCGGCAAAAAAGGTCCTGCACGATTTGATGGTGCTAAGCAACATGATACATTTAAATGGCATTAACTCATAGGCGTTGTTAGCATTCTTGCAGACATCAAAGAATTGGCGGCGATGAAAGCCGACCGTTGCGTCGCCTCACGTCGCCTTTTTTTGTCCGACAAGTTGCGTTTCAACACACTGCAAAGATACAACAAGCTGGATGGAACGAAAAGCCGCCGACAAGGGCAGACTAATGCTGACGGCGCGGGACACAACGCAAAAATTGGCCTACAGACACTCACCGACGGGCCCCATCTGTCCGACATGTGTCTCGGTGTGTTAAGATAATGTTATGGTGCAGAGTGGTACACATCGTATTTGGTTAATGTTGCTGATAGCACCGCTATTGTTTTATTACTTTACAGTTTAGGCTGCTTTTCATGGTTTGACTATGATCATTATATGTTTTTACCACTGTTTTCTGTCTCAGTGTGGTTAAGTGATGTCCTGAGGTTGAAATGGTAATAAATAGGGCTGTGTATTGGCAAGAATCTGTCGATACGATATGTATCATAATACTGGGGTGGCGATTCAATGTATTGTGATATATTGCGATACTGTAAGTAAGGCGATACATAAAGATTTTTTTTTATTTTTTCGTTAACGAAAACTATGACGAAATATGGTCGTCAACAACCTTTTTTTTCCACGACTAAGACGAGATGATGACGAGATGGCAACGACGTCATTGAACACCGACGGTGATGATATCAAACATGCAATATTGTTGACCAAAAAAGACGAGACTAAAGTGTAGTTTAAAAACATAAAAACTTATTTAACTTAACTATCTTAACATATCTTGTGGTTAGAGGTCAACGGACCCCTGTGAAAATTGTTTTTCCTTGCCAAAATTTGTAAGTTTGGAGCATTATTTAGTCACCTTTGCGACAAGCTAGTATGACATGTTTGGTAACTGGACTTTTATTTTCATATGATACAAGCATCTTCACTCTAGCTTTAAAACTGAGCCCGCTACAACCTCTGAAAGACTGAATAGTGGTCGGGCCAAACGGCAGGCCATCGGATTTTTAAGAGGTTAATAAAAAAATCAAAACAGTGTTTTGGAGAATCTATACAGTATCGCACAACAGAATATCGCGATACTCATGTATATCGATATTTTTTTACACCCCTAGTAATAAAGGAATGAGTCTTCAACCTTTAGTCACTCCTAGTTTTGCACAAACCATCCCGGTACAAAGCCCTCACATCACTGGTCAGGATTTAGGAATTCTTATAGTATTGAGGGAGAAAGCTGCAGCCGGCAGCCGCTAAACAGGCTGCAATGTGATCACTCGGGGCAACTCCTCATTGTCAGTTTACATTCATTAAAAGTGCTTGGTTTTGGATCTGATTTGTATTATAAGTGTCTGACATTATGGAAAGGACCCTAAAGAGAAATAAAACATTTTTCTTACCTTTCACTTGATCCAGTCTGTCTGTTCGCTCGGAGAAGTCTTGTTGTGAAACCTCGCATCACATCCACGTTGTCGAAATCTGTCGAGAAAAAAAAAAAAATGCAGCCATGACGTTGAAAATCTTTTAGATAACATTAAGCTACAATATCTGTACTCCAACACAACAAACTCTGACGATACAGGCACTCCTCTCTCCAACTCTCACTCAGGTGCCCACCCTTTAAGGACTTATTTATTACATCAAACAGAACAAATCTAATAACAAAACATGGAAGTCGTAACTGATTGTCTTGAATCCTGGGTTTAACGCTAAGCTGCCAGCTGTTTTTAGTCGGACAATTCATCTCCAAAAAGCTCTCCAAATTAAACGGCAAAAAACATTGTTTGTCCGTGCCCTCTAGAACGACACATGTTGCCCAAACAACAGATGCTGTCATTTCTCTTGGGAGGAGAGTCTCAAACTCCAACATTTATTGGTTTGGAACTGAGGTGGGGCTTTTGTAAATCAATGCCAGTCTGTGCGGGCACGTGTTCATCCTTCTGAAGTGCTATTTGGCAAGTCATTGAACACCAGACAGCTCCTGGAGTGGTGGTGGAGCAGTTATTCTAGTCAAATGTCCCAAATATCACAAAACTAGCATTGAAGGGATCAAAAGTCGTTTACAAAACAATGACAGATATTGTCCAGAAACCCTCACAGGTACTGCATTTAGCATTAAACAATATGCTCCAATCATAACATGGCAAACTGCAGCCCAACACGCAACAACAGCTGTCAGTGTGTCAGTGTGCTGACTTGACTATGACTTGCCCCAAACTGTATGTGATTATCATAAAGTGGGCATGTCTGTAAAGGGGAGACTCGTGGGTACCCATAGAACCCATTATCATCACATATCTGGAGGTCAGAGGTCAAGGGGACCCCTTTGAAAATGGACATGACAGTTTTTCCTCGCCAAAATTTAGCGTAAGTTTGGAGCGTTATTTAACCTCTTTCTCGATAAGCTAGCATGACATGGTTGGTACCAATGGATTCATTAGGTTTTCTAGTATCATATGATACCAGTATCTTCACTCTAGCTTTAAAAACTGAGCCCGCCACAACCTCCGCAATATCGAATAACGTCCGGGCCCGATGGCGACCCTTCGGATTTGTAAGAGGTTAATTAAAAATCCCAAGTTGTGTTAATGCGTTAAAGAAATTAGTGGTGTTAAAACAAACTTGCGTCAACGAGTTATTATCACGTTAACTTTGACAGCCCTAATAAAATGCTCACTTAATTTATGACACCAAGAACATTTCTATATATTTCAGGACCTACTTAAATGATCGGATAGTGTGACAAATGCATTATTATAATTATACTACATCCAGTTTACATTCAGTTTTCCCATCTGAAATAATGTCATCGACTAAACTACAAATTTACATTTATTTTAAATTGACTTATGTTTATATTTATTTTAACTGCACTATTTTATGCCTTAGATGATCATTTTGCTTTTACATTCACTTGTGTGATTTCCCCTTTTATATATATATATGAGCACTGTTGAAGGAACCTGAGACCAAAGATTTTCATT
>CAKAKR010063660.1:0-18045 GCA_916700685.1 Adelosebastes latens | reverse complement strand
GTCAAACAGGTGTACATGATGGAATACATGACTGCCCAGGTACAACTGAAATTGCCTATTTTTAAAAGGAGATGGATGTTAGTTATAGAGTACCTTAGTTAGGACTTCTGTACTTAACTGTCTTGATGTACAGTTTTTGTAGGTATGTATGTGGATGGATATGTGTGCACTCCATCCAAATGCGGCGTTACTTTGTTTTTGTGTACATGTATTACAGGTGAGGCCCAGTCTCAAGGCGGTTTTGTTTTGTGATGATTAATTGCCTGTTAATTTGTATAAATGGCAATAAAGTTCAAAAAAAAGAAAAGACAAGGCACTGTACTATGGAGGACGGAACCTGCCAAAATAAATAAAATTAAAATGAATGCATAAATACATAAATAAATACATTAATTTAAAAATAAATAGAAAATAAATAGAAAATAACTAAATGCAAAAATAAATAAATGAATACAATAAATACAAAAATTAAAGAAAAAATAAAACAATTAATTTAAAAATAAATGAATGAATTTAAAAATGAATACAAATAAATACATAAATAAATAAAAGGGAAAATTAAACAGAAGAGTAAATAAATAAGGGAATTAATACAAATAAAACAAAAATATAAATTTATGTATGCCTATATTTATTTTTAATATTATTTTTGCTACATTTGATGACATATTTATTTATCTATCAAGTAATTTATTTATTTGTTCATTTATTTTTTATTTGGGCAGGTTCCGTGCTCCGTACTGTACGTCTTAATGTCATATAAAGGTGAAATAAAAAAGCTGAAATAATAATACCAGACAAATGCTTTGAACGATTATTTGTTCCGCTGTACATTTAACATTTAAAAATTTATAAAAATAAATACATAAATAAATAAAAGGGAAAATTAAACAGAAGAGTAAATGAATAAGGGAATTAACACAATGATTAAAAAAAAATAAAGAAGCAAACTAAAACAGAAATATCAATTTATGTCACATTTTATCAATTAATTAATGCCTTCATTATTTTTAATATTATTCTTGCTACATTTAATGAAAATTATTTATTTATCAAATCATTTGTTTATTTATTCATTCATTTTTTATTTTGGCAGGTGTCGTCCTCGATACTGTACGTCTTAATATCATATAAAGGTGAAATAAAATAGCTGAAATAATAATACCAGACATCTGCTTTGTTCCGCTGTACATTTTTGGACATTATCCTTCATTTTCATGCTGTTTTTCTGCTTCTCGTGGAGAGCTGACCTTTCCTTTTAGTCTCCTTATCATATGTTGTCTCTCCTCTGATCTACTTTCATGTACCAAAGACACACAGATACACTTTTCTGCTAATAAAATCAACTGTTTCAGTGCAGCTTCAAAGTTGGGAACACAGTTCAGCTCACTTATCTGTGTAGAGGACATGTCTGAGCTGGCTGCGCCGCCCTGGGGCCCCTGCGGGCCAAGCTGGGCGACCCCTTACATCCAATCACAGCTGGTGAGAGGCTGGTTGGGCAATGATGAGCAGCTGGCTTTGTCACATTAGCCGTGACCGTGTGTGACCCCAGGGTGGCTTGGCAGGCTGCTGGCTTACCAAGAGCCCGAGAGAGGGAGCTCGGCGTGGGGCTCGGGGAGGGAAATGAGCCGGAGAGGGCGCCTTCTACGACGGGACTACAAGAGAAGCGCGCATTCGCCTCGGCTCAAGATGGCCGGCAGCCAAGCGAAGCAGATGTTATATGCTGATTTGGTGACTCGGCCGCTCCAGGGGGGTTATTTATAAAACGCTCGGTCTCATGGTCAAATGTGATTTTAGCTATGTGGTAGGCAGGTAGAAGAAGTGTTTGTTTACACAAGTTGAAAATGTTCGCACATCTTTGCTTTCCTTGCGGCAGTGTTGGGGTTGATAGAGCTTCAACATGGCACACTGAGATGTAAAATAAGTAGTAATCCAAAACGGACCTTTTTGGATGTGGAAGTCAGTGCTGCGCTTTACGAATCTAAGGCTCAAATTACACAACCGGGAAGGTTTTTTTTCCAAATGGAGGGAGAAAGCTACACAAGCAGGGCATTAAAATTAATTTTAATGGGTGTCCTGCGAGGCCACCATTCAGACAAAGCCATAATGTCACGACTAAACACAACCTGCTGCGAGAAGAATCAGCTAGAAGGCAATGTAATTAAAGTTTTATAAGGTATAAAAGCTGCTTCAGACCTTTTCGCTCCAAAAACTAATCCAGTTTTGCCAGATTTATCCTTTCAGTTGGCCCAGAGACCACAAATAGAGGTCAATTATTCTAAAGAGTGCTGAAATCTAATCGTTTACTGACAGGATAGTTGTTACTGCGGCAGTACTCGGTCAACTAAACCCACACACGAAGAGCCGAGAACATGATTTAGCATGTCAGCTAAACTGGTTTGGAATATTTATAGGGCGAGGAGCTGAGGCTTGAAAAATGCACTTGTGATGAAAGTGAAGATCAAATCGAAGTAAAAGCCCCAGGCGTGACTCCCCGCTGAGAGGAAGGAGGGAAAGGCAGAGGATGTGAAAGGACGGGAGGTGGACGGAGAAGAGAGTAGGAAGCAGAGAGCCACAAACAGTGAGAGAGAGAGAGAGAGAGAGAGAGAGAGAGAGAGTAATGTGGAAGAAAGAGATAAAGATTGGGGTGGGAAGAGCAGCGGACATAGTGGTGTTTCTCAATTATTTCCTTGGTCTTTCTCTTTGTGAGGGATGGTTTAGCCCAAAATGAAAAGAGGAAACTGTAAACAACCTCTTTCGCCCCAGAGTTAATCAAGCCACAGTTAAATGTTTAAAGAGCATATTGAAATTGAAAATCATGAATTTGAAAATGGAAGGTGAGAGTGACAAAATGTAAAATGTGTATATCTGCCAGGGCTGTGTATTGGCAAGAATCTGGCGATACAATACGACTCATGATACAGGGGTAACGATTCAATATATTGCGATTTTTTTTCAAGTCTCATTTTAGGAAAACTGTCATAATATAAAGCCACACTAAAATCTGAGTAAAAAATATGTGAAATGGCTACTATGGGGACTAACACCATTACTCATGAATACAACATTGGATCCACAAGAGTGTTTTATGTATTTATAAGACTGTTTTGGGACCCCAGAACGCAGAAATATACAAATACACCATTTTAGAATAGGCGAAAATAACACATTTGTACTGCATGGTTTTGCCCAAAAATGCATGGAATTAGCATAAAGTGGGCAGACTCGTGGGTCCCCATGGAGCCCATTTTCATTCAGATATCAGAGGTCAAGGGACCCCTTTGAAAATGGCCATGCCAGTTTTTCCTAGCCAAAATTTTAGCGTTGAGTTGAAATGAATTAATTCGTTAGACAGAAAGTAGTTTTGGGATGGAATGAACCTTTAAAACTATAAATGTTTGGACATAAAGTAGCATTTAAGTGAATGAATGTTTAAAGCAATAAGTCGTTATACAGAAAGTAGTATTTGGGTGGAAAGTAGTAGTAGTAGTAGCAGTAGTACTAGTAGTAGTAGTAGTGGCAGAAGGAGCAGCAGCAGCAGTAGTAGTAGTAGCAGCAGCAGCAGCAGTAGCAGTAGTAGTAGTAGTTGCAGTAGCAGTAGCAGTAGTAGTAGTAGTAGTAGTAGTTGCTGAAGGAGCAGCAGTAGTAGTAGTAGTAGTAATAGTAGTAGAAGTAGTAGTAGAGGCGGTAGGAACAGCAGCAGAAGCAGTAGTAGTAATAGTGATAGCAGCAGCAGTGGTAGCAGTAGCGGTAGTCGTTGCAGTGGTCGTAGCAGTAGTAGTAGCAGTAGCAGCAGTAGTAGTAGTAATAGAAGTAGAAGTAGTAGTAGAGGCAGTAGGAACAGCAGCAGAAGCAGTAGTAGTAATAGTAATAGCAGCAGCAGTGGTAGCAGTAGCGGTAGTCGTTGCAGTAGTCGTAGCAGTAGTAGTAGCAGTAGCAGCAGTAGTAGTAGCAGTAGTAGCAGTAGTACTAGTAGTAGTAGTAGTGGCAGACGAAGCAGCAGTAGTAGTAGTAATAGAAGTAGAAGTAGTAGTAGAGGCAGTAGGAACAGCAGCAGGAGCCGCAGTAGTAATAGTAGCAGCAGCAGCAGCAGTAGTCGTAGCAGTAGTAGTAGCAGTAGTAGTAGTAGTAGTAGTAGTGGCAGAAGGAGCAGCAGTAGTTGTAGTAGTAGAAGTAGTAGTAGAGGCAGTAGGAACAGCAGCAGGAGCTGTAGTAGTAATAGTAATAGCAGCAGCAGTGGTAGCAGTAGCTGTAGTCGTTGCAGTAGTTGTAGCAGTAGTAGTAGCAGCAGCAGTAGCAGTGGTACTAGCAGTAATAGTAATAGTAATAGCAGCAGCAGTGGTATCAGTAGCAGTAGTCGTAGCAGTAGTAGTAGCAGTAGTAGTAGCAGCAGTAGTAGTAGCAGTTAGACAGTTGATTTTGTACAAATCTACCTGTCAAATCCCTGCTTCTTAGTCAAACAGCGTGAGTCCAATCTGCAAAATATTATATATATATATATATATATTATATATTATATTATCATCATCAGAGAATCAGCATTCCCACAATTAATCTCATAGCCCTACTATCAACTATCATGGAGCTATGTAGGGCTGCACAGAGACTTAGTGTAGTCCAGAGCAAAGAGAGGCTGCTTCCCGGCTTTAACTGTGAAGCAGCTGCAGGTGCACTTCAACAGAAATATGTTCAAAACAATGAACGAGTTGAACATTCGGTGTCACTGTCAGTTCATAACGGATATCAGGAGTAGAGTACATCCTCTAATAGGCATGAATATCCATAAAAATGACAGGAATGTGAAGCTGAGCTCGTTCACCTGCAGAGTGAATACAGTCTCAGATTTCCACGCAGCACGACTTTAAGATGACTTATACAGATTCAGTAAAGAGGAGGATGAGGGGCCTAAACTGTAAAGCTAAGAGGGTGGATTTAATCATCCACGTTATAAAAGGAGCTACCGCTGTCTCCAATATCCCTCCTTGGTTTTAAAGTGCGATATCAGTCAGTGACTCATCCGCCGTTATTTCCACTGAATTCTCGGTCATACAGTATATGGTGTTAGGAATTTATTAGAAATACCATCAGCGTAATTACGTCAAGAGTGTCTCTGAGATAAAGTGGGGAAGATAAAACAGATGTTACTGCTTACATACAGCCGCTCTGGAAAGCACACAGCTCTAATATTTCTCACCATATGTGAGTCAGTTTGCAGCAAAAGTTATGGGAACATTGTGTCGTTCAAAACAATTATAATAATTGACCTGATAGGAGCACTATAATTAAAACACACACACTAAAACCACATGAAACTCAACAGCAAAAACACATTTACTTAATAATACTACAGTCCGTCCCAACTTTCTTTTTTTGTGACTGTAGAAAACAATAGATTATAGTCCAAGCTTATTACAATTTAATTTTCTTCCAATTCCAATGCAATTTGCAACCTTTACATTAAAAAAAGAAAAGAAATTGTTTCGAAGAACTCACCAATAATCACAATAAAGTATGTATTTATTGATAGTAAAACTAAAAATTCCAGTGCAGAAACTATTTTCCTTTTTAATTTGTATTTAGTTGTTGATTTGACAACATGTTATCTGATATTTAAATGGTGAATAGGGTAAAACTTGTAACTAATAGATATCACCATGAAACTTCCTAAGTTGATTACTTCCATTTAGACGTTTTTTTTTTGTATTACAAGTTGTCTGAAATTGTATGTTTAAATATGCAAATGATGCATTAACTTATTAAATATGCACTAACGTTCATACATTTCCAGAACAGAAATCTGGACATTGGATAAAGCCAGGTTCAAAACTCTTGTTTCATTTTGTCGATATATTAGAGTCAAAGGTTTCTACTGAGGGAATTTGGATATCTCTTTTATCACTCCATAAATCAGAACATAATGTCAACATCAATTAAAGGGACTGTTTGTAACTTCTTACACGTATAAATCATTGCAGGTTGGGTTCCCATTCGCGCTCGCGTATGGCTACGGCTGCGGAGCAAGTAACGTTATCGTCTCCGACCGAAACTCCGGTGTCTCCCCTGTTACCTCCGGCCGCGGTCTGGAGGCTGAAGCAGGAAAAGCCAACACTAGGATCAGCAGTGATTCATGGAGAGCCCTTCGTCTGGTCAGCTAACATTACTGCCAAGCAGCTGAAATATATTGTATTTGTATTGATATTGTGGTTTTAGCTGACGTGTGTCACCTCACTGTTTTGAGCGATTGCTCGTTCATGTCTATGTAGAGCGAGCACAAGCGCGAGCAACAGGATGCTGACTTTCGTTGACTTAACGGCCACAGGTGTCGCTGTTAACATGCAATTTCTGATTCTTACATAGAATCCCTTTAAAAAAATTGCCATACATTCATACATTTTGAAGATACTAATAGGTCAATCTGTGCAGCAAAGTATGAATAGGGTTAACATTTTTAACTAATAGATATCACCATGAATTTTTTTTTAACGCTACTAATTCCTTTAACGCATTAACACAATTTTTCAGAGATTGTGGTGGGCTCAGTTTTAAAGCTGCTGGTATCATATTAAAACTACAAAACCTAAGTAATCCATCGGTACCGACCATGTCATACTAGAAGGAGCCTAAATAACGCTCCAAACTTGCGCTAAATTGTGGCGAGGAAAAACTGCCATGGCCATTTTCAAAGGGGTCCCTTGACCTCTGACCTCAAGATACGTGAATGAAAATGGGTTCTATGGGTACCCACGAGTCTCCCCTTTACAGACATGCCCACTTTATGATAATCACATGCAGTTTGGGCCAAGTCATAGTCAAGTCAGCACACTGACACACTGACAGCTGTTGTTGCCTGTTGGGCTGCAGTTTGCCGTGTTATGATGTGAGCATATTGTTTTATGCTAAATGCAGTACCTGTGAGGGTTTCTGGACAATATCTGTCATTGTTTTTTGTTGTTAATTGATTTCCAATAATAAATATATACATACATTTGCATAAAACAATCTTATTTACCCACTCCCATGTTGATAAGAGTATTAAACACAGGACAAATCTCCCTTTAAGGTACATTTTGAACCAATAAAAAAATGTATGATTAATTTTTAACTATGGACAAACGTGCGATTAATCACGATTAAATATACTAATCGATTGACACCCCTAAAATAAATATAAAATCCTGTGAGATATGAATGGAGACGTTCTGGCACCATCTCTCTACTGAGTTAGCTGCACCTGCATGATGCATGTGTGTTTAGAGACAGCCAGCCATTTCTAGTGCATCAGCGATCATTCTCAAACAGCCCCTGTCACCTCTTCAGAGGGTGGACATCTCATTCTGAAGCAGGATCCATAAAACATATTAAGTAATGGATGTGTGTGTGTGCATGTGCGCGTCTTTCCTGCCTTTGTGCGTCGTACGGTCTCTGAAATTAAAGTAAGTTAATTTAGCGGTCTATTGAGTAGTCCATTCTATTTCCCATCACAGCCCAAGGTGACAGCACGATACTCTATAATACACTTTCATGTTGTTTTGAGGAGAGAGCAGGAAAGGAGAGGGTAAAAAGGGGGGGAAGCGACAAAGAGATGGCTGCTGTGTTTGCTCCTCATGCACTATAGTGCTTTCTCCCACACAACCTGCCATTACAGCCCCCTCTAATCAGATTTGCAGAGCGAGGCCAAATGCAGGGATCCTAGCTCGACTACCTTAACACGGCGAAAGGGGGTGAGCCATCGGAACCCCTCTTTGAACAGGCAGCTGAAATAACAGTGATTACTCCTGACAGCGGCGCATGAGTGGAGACTGCACTCACATTTGGCACGGCGCTCAAATGTCGTTTCACCTTCGGCGCACACTAAAAGGTGACAGGCGTCATCCTTCTTGGGTTGGCTGTAGGTGTGGACTCTGGGGGGATGTACACAGAAACCAATATGTATCGCAAAACGACACGACTCTGTGCCCTGACTGACAGACCCCAAAAGGCACAGATATGTTAATGATACATAATAAATGCCATTTGGGCTAGCTTGATACTCACATGTGAACTGTATAATTAGATGTCGATGGGATAATGTGGCTGAAGAACACGTCCAATAACAGGTCAAGTATCATCTGCATCTAGTTAGTTTGCCATTTGTGATGATTAGCGTGGTTTCAAAAGGATCCAAGTAAAATGTGTGTCTCAGAATGAGAAAGTGGACACATGGCCAGTTGTTAATGCTGCTTGTGAGTACAGCACATGAAAAGGGATTTTCACTTTGAAGCAACCAAATCAGAGTTACAAAGCTGGTACAAAACACCATCATATTATAATAACTAATTAACATTATATGTCAACTACACGGCGAGCAAAACAAAAGGGGAAAGCTGGCAAAGTCATATCAAAGGCAAATATTATGCATCCCTAATTCAAACCATCAATTCTGTTTTTTTTTTTTTTTTAAAGGTCCCATATTATGCTCATTTTCAGGTTCATACTTGTATTTTGTGTTTCTACTAGAACATGTGATTACATGCTGTAATGTTAAAAAAAAACGTTATTTTCCTCATACTGTCGGCCTGAAAATGCCTGTATTTACCCTCTGTCTGAAACGCTCCGTTTTAGCGCATTTTGACGGAATTGCGACAAAATTGCAACAGAATTGCGTTGCTAGGCAACAGCTTGGGTCCATGTGTACTTCCTGTCAGCTGGTGTCATTCACATACACTGCAAACAGCAATAAACTGGGACACATTTAGAATGTTTATGTTTAAATCTGTGTAAAGGGTCTAAATATTGTATATTCGTGACATCACAAATGGACAGAAATCCTGACAGCTTGTTTCAAATGCAGAGTTTCTGAATACGGGCCGTGTGTATTTCCCTGTGGATTGAGCGTTTCGATACTTTCACAGTATTTATATGGGACTTAAGCCTGCTTTATAATAAAAAAAAATGAAAATCTCACTTTTTTTATAATATGGGAACTTAATTCTATTTCTACAACTCAAGCCTTATGTTCACAGTTTTGGTCATCTAACATTTAACTAAACCACTGAAATTAAACTGAAAATAAGTGCACTCAAAAAGTCCATTATAATCATCTACTTCAGAGCCAAGGACAAATGAGCCTTTTCTGCTCTCCATTCATTCCAGCTCCTTTGACTCTGATAAAATACATATTTCAATCATGAAATTGTTCAATATTCACATTTAAAAGTGACTTTTCTCTTCCTGCTTCATGTCTGTCATATTATTCAAAGAACATCCCTGATAATTTAAAGGGGAACGATGAGGCACTGAGGAATATGGGACCAGTTTTGATCATCGCTTTTGATCATTTTTTCCAATGCATACTTGTACCTTTCACTCCTTTTCCAAGCTAACATTGCACACACTAGACGGTACAGCCCCTTAAGCTTCAAGCGTCTATGACCAATATGTTAGCACAAATAACCTGGTACAAGAGTCATTCCTCTTCTTTCTTTCTGACATTTGTAGAAATAGAAAGAAATGAGGTTTCATGAATAGCGGGATAAAGCGAAAAGCCGTCCACAGCCTCCCTGATCCTCACATCAAAATATCACTGAACCTTCACAGGATGTTGTGGAGCACACGGTGTAGAGCAGATTTCCAATTCCTTCATCTCTCAAAGAACTGGAAGCCTTTTCCCTTTGAAGAAATGATCCAATCTCCCACTACACGCGGCTGAGGAGGACTGGAGCTGATCCAAAAGACAGAAAGCTGACCCTATTCTTTCACAAGTAGTATTCATAGACAGTTAGGTACTGCCCTGTACATTCACAGCCAATTTCTAGAACCTTTGAGGACATTTTGAGTGGATTTGCTAGTGATGGTTTATTTGGGTCCCTGCACTATGATTTATTCCTCCACACTTCCCTAGACAGGCTGTTCTTATACACCATTCATAGCTTTACCTACGAAAAGTAATGCACTGGAATTCATATGCATCCCACGAAATCAATTTGTATGTAATCCACGTAATCGTGAACTAGGAAGTATAAAGAGCAACAAACGCCGGGTAGGGAGGAAGTCGGGCAGGTCAAAAAATACCAGACTTTCCCCCAGGAGGCCGATATTCGTACCCCGTGTGAAACCAGAAGTTAACGTTGATTTATTTGTCACGCAACTTCCGTACTTAATTTACGCCACTTCCTGAGGTATTTAAACCCAAACCACGATTTTTTCCTTAGTAGTTTTGTTCCCTAAACATAACCAAGTAGTTTTGTTCCCTAAACCTAATTAGGTAGTTTTGTTCTCTAAACATAACTAAGCAGTTTTGTTCCCTAAACATGACTAAGTAGTTTTATTCCCTAAACCTTACTAAGTAGTTTTGTTCTCTAAACATAACTAAGCAGTTTTGTTCCCTAAACATGACTAAGTAGTTTTGTTCCCTAAACATAACTACGTAGTTTTGTTCCCTAAATCGAATTAAGTAGTTTTGTTCCCTAAACCTAACTAAGTCAATCTTTTCCTAAACCTAGCTTGGTAGTTCTGTTGCCTTAGCTTAACCAAGTCGAACTTTTCCTAAACCTAACTAAGTTGTTTTGTTGGCTAAACCTAGCCAAGTCGATCTTTTCTTAAACTTAACTAAGGCCCTGTTCACACCTGGTATTAACATGCGTCCTCAGTGATCGGATCACAAGTGGACAGCTTTAAGTACGTCTGTTCACACCTGGCATTAGAATGCGTCTCCACATGCGTCTTCAGTGGCCACTTGTGATCTGATCTCACTTCCCCGCCCTATATGCAAATAAACACGTAGTAAACACATGTGTAGCACACAGCTCCTATCACTGACTGGGTGCACCCTAATATCAATAACTCAAAATCTCAATATTTGGATCCAACATTCAATGAGTAACAATATTAAAACAATAACCCGGTTCAATATTATCACTTCTCAACTCGTTTCAACCTTACAATAATTCAATATTAACTGCTCCAGTAATAGACATTGTTACCAAGGCATCACAATACACCATATCAATAATATGAATATTCAGTCCATTCACTTTAACCAGTGTGATGTTTAACACTCAGTCCTTTCACCGGCACAGGGAATGTGTTTCAGGGAGCACGAAGAGGGTAAATGTTTTCAAGTCAAGTAAAAAAAGGATTAAGTCAGAGTCTGGGGTTTGAGGTTGTGCACGATGCTGGGAGTTGAGTGTAAAGGGTGGTGTAGCCGTGTACAGTTTGTGATGTTTACCCTACCGTCTTAGCAGAAGAGGGGTAAGGTTGACAGCTCTTGGCTCTGGGATCTTCACTCCAGGGATCTAGAGGTCTCGTCTGGGTTAGCTCGCCATCAACTTTGAATCACTCCAAACAACCTGACCTGCAGTTATTGACATGGCCAGAATTGTTCATGAATCAATTGCATTTCTGATTCATCAGGAATTAATAATTCCTTTAAATTCAACAACACATATTCATATAACGTAGATTTTACAATCAACATATTTTAAATAACCTTCACAGTGCATGAATTACAAATGTGGTAAAATGAGAGTGCATTTCTATCTTAACATAACATAAATTAAAGCAAATAATGTTGCATGAATTATAAATTATAGAGTGTAAACCTGACACAATACTGTTGCCTTCTTCTATGTCTGTCTTTTTATTTAAATCAAATTCACCATACATGAAATAAAACACCTGACAAAACATAAGTCATGTTGCTTCAGTATTAAACCGTTCAGTAGCTTTACCAGCCAGAGAAAACATTGAGCAACTAAACACTCTTTATGTCACGTTTTATATTCTTCCCAGTGAAGCTTTCATTGAGTTGAGCTCTACAACAGTTAGCTAAATGCACTGTTCATAGTAAAATGCTAAGTCTGTTAGCTCTGGGCCTTTTCACTTGAACTTGTTAGCTTAGCACTTGTTAGCTTAGCACATCGTGACGCAGCATCGTGACGCAGCTCTTATTTATTACAGCGACTCACCGAGTCGGGAGTTTCCGTGTGTCGCTCAGCAGCTGGCAGTGAGCAGTTTCTCTCTCACACACACATCTACGAGCTTATAACAGAGTTCAGACTGTTACCGTTCTGATGTGACAACGTTATATTGTGTTTACAGCTTTATCTGAGCTATATTTGTACCGTTCAGCAGCAGCTCCTCTCCTCACAGTGTCCTCTAGCGTTTGAGTAGCGTCCACTGTCTAGCCTGTGTAGGCTGCGGTAGACCTGCGCTCTGATTGGCTAAGGCACTTCCGTGTTGTTAACTCTCTGTGACCTGGGTTACAGTTGCACGTTGCTATGTACAGTATAACAGACTGTTGCTATGTACAGTATAACAGACCGTTGCAATGTATGACAGACCGTTGCACGTTGCTATGTACAGTATAACACACAGTTGCACGTTGCTATGTACAGTAAAACAGACCGTTGCAATGTATGACAGACCGTTGCACGTTGCTATGTCCAGTATAACAGACCGTTGCACGTTGCTATGTACAGTATAACAGACAGTTGCACATTGATATGTACAGTATAACAGACTGTTGCAATGTATGACAGACCGTTGCACGTTGCTATGTACAGTATAACGGACCGTTGCAATGTATGACAGACCGTTGCACGTTGCTATGTACAGTATAACACACCGTTGCACGTTGCTATGTACAGTATAACACACCGTTGCAATGAATGACAGACCGTTGCACGTTGCTATGTACAGTATAACACACTGTTGCAATGTATGACAGACCGTGGCACGTTGCTATGTACAGTATAACACACCGTTGCACGTTGCTATGTACAGTATAACAGACAGTTGCACGTTGCTATGTACAGTATAAAAGACTGTTGCAATATATGACAGACCGTTGCACGTTGCTATGTACAGTATAACAGACCGTTGCAATGTATGACAGACTGTTGCACGTTGCTATGTACAGTATAACAGACCGTTGCACGTTGCTATGTACGTATAACAGACCGTTGCAATGTATGACAGACTGTTGCACGTTGCTATGTACAGTATAACAGACCGTTGCACGTTGCTATGTACAGTATAACACACCGTTGCAATGTATGACAGACCGTTGCACGTTGCTATGTACAGCATAACACACCGTTGCAATGTATGACAGACCGTTGCACGTTGCTATGTACAGCATAACAGACCGTTGCGATGTATGACAGACCATTGCAATGGGTGCATTTCTGATGTCGGACTCTGGAGGACAATTGTTGTGTCAAAATATTGATTTCTTCAGCAAGTAGCCGTGTAATAAGCAGGATAATGTACAGCTAGAGGGTCATTTTTAGCTAGCGGGTCAACAATGACCGGCTCGCTGTACATTGTCCCTTACTTGATAACAGCTAATAAATAAAACTATCTGTATAGGGGAAAGTCAAAATTGACTTTGGGCAATTAGATTTCTGACCCACAAAAATGTCATTTTTCATGCAGTCCTGCTGTATCATAACATGCATCTCCTGCTGCCTGTATAACAGACATTTTATAACCTATAACAAATTACACACTTAGACTATTTGTTATCCAGGAGGGAAAAGAGGGTTATACAAGACAATCTCAAAACAAAATAAATGATAATATTGAACCCGGAGTTTCCACACTACTGCTAAAAAACACTTGATTTCCTGCTGCCTCACTCTTATGCCATGACCAGACTGTTGATTAAGTCTCAGCACACTGCCTGTTGCCTCATTACGCACATAAAAACTTGCCGAGTAGACCACCGCCTTACAGCTACTGCACTGCACTGCTCCAGAGTCTGTGTCTGCATCTGTAAGCCCTCGCGGGAAATCTCCTCCACTGCAGACAGACGCGGAGAAAGACACACCCATACCACATAATACCCTGCAGTAAAGAGGAAGAGGGAGAGAGAGGCAGGGTCTGCAGAAGAGTGAGTGAACAAGTGAAGGAGAAAACTGTGAGTTTCGAGATTAGACTGTTGCTGCTGCAGTGGGTTTGTGTCTCTAAATGTGAATTATGAACACATGATTTCAGCATTTTTTCACTTAAACTATGCTGCAACAGTGAGGGGAATTGATGTAAACAGAGACCATCAATCCACCAATCCAAACTGCTGAATACTGCCGTTTAGCAGAGCATGCTTTGATGGATGTTGTAGTTTTATTGCGTCTCTTCTTACGATTAATAGTCCTTCAGTACTTTATGCTACTGCTTGCTCAGCTCATCTTAAAGAACTCAGCAGAAAGTTCGCTGTGAGTGAGTTTCAGGTAAAAACTTGAAGTGATAATCGATGTTATTTCCATTTTGGCATCAGCTTGGTGTTAAGCACTCATTGCTGCAGTACTTTTGCAGTGCACCTCCCAGAGAACACCTCAATAAAACAGTGCAGATGGTCAAATTTCTGGAAGTGGCACTGTTTCTTTGTGCGTCCACCCATGGAGACTGGAACCAAACAATAGGTTCATGCATTTGTTTTTTTTAATAGTAGCTGGTTTGTTGCTTCCTTTACCCTAACTCAGACATCAAATCTTAAAGCAGAAGTGAAATGTACAAATGCCATAAATGAAATGCTACCTGAAACGTTTGGGATGCAGGAGGGTTGCAGGAAAGCTATTTTACCAAGAGATTTCTAATATTATGATTATTAATAGTAATTGTAGTCGTAGCAGCAGCTATCATAGTAGTAGTAGCAGTAGTAGAAGAAGTCAAAGCAGCTTTGAGGACCAATTTAAGGCATCACATAACCCATTGTAAAGCAATTCTCAAAGTTGACGTTTTGACTCATAAAGCACAGGTTTAACATTAAAGGGTACTCTAGTGATTTACTATAGCGCTTCCATAAAGTTGAAGGACTCACAAGAGGCAGTTTTAAAATAAAGAAATATATGCAGCAGAGGCCAAATGGAGAGTTTTACTCTCTGGTTTGGGTAAAAAGCCTGCATTTCCACCTCACCTTCAGTTTGCAACGCTCGCTTTCTGTCTCATGTCCAAGCCTAACAGTACATGTCCACAGGGGCTTTTTTGGAAGCGAGGGATCCCCTCGCTTCCCGGTACTGGATGCTTGATGGGCTGCCACTAGGCACCCGGCATCTGATTGGGCGATGCTTTCCCCTTGTGGGCTGCTGCCGGATGCTGCTCCCAGCTTTCAACCCGGAGCCAACATGGCGGCCCATTTGGAAACTTTTTTTCTCTTATATTACAAAAACACTTCCCCGAAATGTGTTTCTAAAAACATTTTATGCGAGAAATAAGCCGTGCAGTTGCTGAATCTGTCTTTCTTTTAGATCGACAACGGTTAGTTTAAAAGTTTCTCTGAAGTTTCCAGAGGCAGCGAGTGGCGTTGGACGCCCCTGATTTGCATAAAGTAGCCTAGACCTCAACTTTATGCAAATGAGGGGCAGCCAACGTGACGCCCCGTCTCTCGAATCGCGCCGCCACGCTACCAGAACGCATCGCACAGCTGCTTACATAGACAATGAATGGGAAGTGTGGAAAGGGCGGAACCTAATAATAACATTAATGTGGTGTGCTAACAGGAGATGCCTAATAGTAGGATCCTGACTCCTGACACCTACACTGAAAGCAGCTGTTGTTAATATATTTGTTACAAAGTTAGTTGGAAAGGTCTCTGTAGTAGAGTACGGTGTAGAGCTGCAACGATTAATAAATTAAATGATTAGTTGTCAACTATTAAATTGACCGCCAACTATTTTGATAATCGATTTGAGTCATTTTTCAAGCAAAAAAATTCTCCGATTCCAGCTTCTTAAATGTGAATATTTTCTGGTTCTTTCCTCCTCTATGACAGTGAACTGAATCTCTTTAAGTTGTGGACAAAACAAGACATTTGAGGACGTCATCTTGGGCTTTGGGAAACATTTTTCACTATTTTCTTACATTTTCTGGACCAAACAACTAATCGATTAATCGGGGAAATGATCAACAGATTAATCAACAATGAAATGAATCCATAGTTGCAGCACGTGGCACATGTTTACACCTGGTACTAACATGCAATCTGTATCCGAGTGTGCTCCTCCTTCCTCATTTGCATACTGAGATCCAATCACAGTCCATGCACAATTGACATAACGAGATATTTATAGCAAATTCAAACAGCGGTAATCAGATGTCAGACGCTTGTGCACTGGAATATTTGTATTTGTGTGTTTACGTGTATGTACAATATTTGCATCTCTGCGTGCATGTGACTGCAAGTGTAGCGTGTTGCGCTTTGTGTGTGTGTGTGTGTGTGTGTGTGTGTGTGTGACTCAGCTGTATCCTTCACATTCCATTAGATTTTTCATGCATCTATAATTCAGCCCACATGCATCCAGATAAGTCCTCTACTGGGGGAGGGAAAGCACTTTCTCCTCTGCTCCTTCAGCACCGCTGGTGCAGCCGCAGATGAATGTGGAAGGTACATACCAGATTTACATGTGCATATATGCATTAGAGCTAGAGGGAGAGGGTATTTTACAAGAAAACATTCATCTTTCATATCATCAGGCTGAAGGGAGACACTGTCAGCGTTGCTTATCTGCACCAAGAGCAGATTCCCACTCATCTTCAATAAACGCATTCAGGAGGTTTCAGATCAGATTAAGAGAAATCAGATGGAAATCTGCCCAAACAGCCCAAAAATGAAAAAGCCAAAGAGACAACATGCAATTGAGTTGTGAATTTAAGCACCACCAGCACTAACAATGGGAGGAGAAAGAATCTTTCTTTGCTTTATCTAAGAAGCCACAAAGATGAATCAAACTACTACAACTAATTTAAGAAGCTGCATCAGACAATACAATCAACAAATCCTTGATATGCCTTTGGGAAATGAGGCTCAGAACTAAAGAAAAACACTGGTGTACAGAACAAATTACTAATGCAAGATAAATGCATCAAAGAAGATCCAACAGTGATCATAATTGTATAGAGAATGGGAATCATACAGCATTCTGGGGCGCCATTTTTAAAGGCTGCGTACCATACGTAGCTACGGTAGCCATTATTATCTGTCACCGGTCTATTCATCTGTCAATCGTTCATCATCAGTAATACATAAAGTACGTGCTGAAGACAAATACCCATATAAAGAGAAGCTGACAGAGGCAAAGGGATCATATATTACACAATTGAAGTTAGTTTATGATATTGATCCTTACGAACTAGATCAGGGGTCAGCAACCTGCGGCTCCGGAGCCACATGCGTCTCTGTAGCTCCTCTCCAGTGGCTCCCTGTGGAGTTTACATTTTCATTTTTTTTTTATCATTGTTGTAGGTCTATGGTACGACGGTACAACGGAGTATTAGGGCCACATTGAGGAAAAAAAATAAATCTGAGATTTAGAGAATAAAGTCATAATATTATGATAATAAAGTGATAATATTATGATAATAAAGTCATAATATTATGATAATAAAGTGATAATATTATGATAATAAAGTCATAATATTATGATTATAAAGTCATAATATTATGATAATAAAGTCATAATATTATGATAATAAAGTCATAGGTTTACGAGAAAAAAAGTAATTTTATGAGAATAAAGTCACAATATTATAAAGTCGTAATTTTACGTGTTATTTTATTTTTTTCTCGTAAAGTTATGACTTTATTCTCGAAATATTACGACTTTTTTTCTCGTAAAGTTATGACTTTATTCTCATAATATGACTTTATTCTCGTAATATTACAACTTTTTTTCTTGTAAAGTTATGACTTTATTCTCATAATATTATGACTTTATTCCCGTAATATTACGACTTTTTCTCTTAAGCAGTTCTTTTGACGCAGTAAACATCAAGTACCCTCTAAAAATGTGACATCACATTACCATTCACTGGTGTTATTTGCATTTATTTACATTTCCAAAATGTTGCACCTTCAGACTGCAAAAAACTTCCATCCGTGACTCCTTCTCTCTGGAATAATAAAATGCATTCCACTCTGTTTTCCATCTTTACTGCTCACCAAACTTTTAAAAACCCACTTATATAGGCTGGCGTTTTTATAAGTTTGTTGCTTGCAAATCGTTTGGTTTTGGTTTTATTTGTTTTTTTTAAATTCTGTTTTGTTTTCATGCTGTGTACTATTATGCA
>CAKAKR010063659.1:0-27148 GCA_916700685.1 Adelosebastes latens | reverse complement strand
AAAAAAAAAAAAAAAATACCTACCAACCACTCTTATTTATACAATGTATTATATCTAGTTTGATTAATCCACATGACCAGGAGTGAAAAACAACAATTTTATGATTTTATGTTGAACATTCCCTTTCTCTTCCCTTTCTTCTTTTCTTTCTTTCCCCCATCCCCCCCTTTGACTAATTTTTGGTTCCTCTCTTTTACTCTATTCATTCACTGTCTTTTGTTTCATTTCTCTCTTTCTTTCAATCTGCCACCATTCCTCTCTGTCTTCCTCTCATTTCCCAGTCCACTGAGTTAAATATGGGAAAACCAAACCAATCAGGCCATGACATGGTTATTATTTTTAAGTACTGATTTTTTTAATTCCCTCTCTCTCTCTCTCCTTCATTACCATTTGTCCTGTTCCTCCCCCCCTCCATCTCTTCTTATTCTCTCTCTCTCTCTCAATCACTATTTTGTCCATCTGCAAGGATGACAAATTTCAACAGCGCAAGATTTAAACCTGTGAATTAATAAATCATTAACATTTGACCAACATGTGTGTGTGTCTGTGTGTGTGAGTGTGTGTGTGTGTGTGTGTGTGTGTGTGTGTGTGTGCCTACTTACCGTGAATTAAGACACCATCTATATGCAAGTATAGACACACAAGTCTGCACTGAAGTATTCACTCAGAGGGCATCAAAAACCTGAATGAAAAGAGCGTCCATAAAAAATCCTGGATTTGCAAAACTATGTATTATGCTAATAATGCTCCAACTGTGCAAAGTTACTCACCTCATCCAGGGATTGAAACACACATGTTAGAGCTCTTCCTGTTGAGCTTATATAAAGCAAGCAGTGAACATTTATAATTTATTATTTATCTACAGCAGGGGGACGCACAAACAAGACAAAGGTAGGATGAGAAAGTATAGATCAGCAACTATTGCAATACTCAGGAACAATTTTGTTTGGGTTGTGTGCAAAACCTTCTATAATTTCACAGAAGTCTCAGTCATTAACCCTGCAACCATTTTTTTCTAGCCACTTGAGGGCAGCAGAAACAAGTTCTGGTAACCCAGATATTTTTGAATATTTTGGATTCACATTTGTACAGTGGGAGGAAGCAGAGTAGTCCATCTATATATACAGTCTATGTGTGTAACCAAACAGTTGCCTATTCACACATCCAACAGTCACAGGGAAACATCATTTAAAGTCATGCCTGTGTCCACCTGATGAATGTAAGTCCAATACTCATTTTCTTTTAGCTCTGTTTTTGGTCTCTACCAACTTCAGAGGGAAATATCTGTCTCTTTAGCTGCTAAACACTCCAATCCCTCCAACAATGTTCACCAGCTAGTAGCTAACTGTGTCTACTGTTTGGTGCTGATCAGGTAGTGTACAGCGGGCTTTTATGACGTAAACGAAACGCCAAAAATAACTCTATGAGAGCGGCGAGAGTGAACCGATACAGTAACGTTGAGGGCCGGATAGCTAAACAATGAGCTTAAGCTCAGCATATAGCTCCGTAAAGTCAAGGGGAGCTGCAGATTCAGGTGATAATTCTCTAAAGGTACATCACTATGAGTGATTTGATACGTTATTATAACCTCTTCCATTATTGGTTTGATAGTCTCTTGACAGGTGACAACACCTGGCAAAATCACGTAATCAGTCAAGTTGCCGTTATAACATCATAGCTGTTAAACTGCTTCATCTGTCTCACATTTTCCACAAGAAACCGTTTCAAAGGCTTGTGTCATTTTATCCTCTCCATCGTCTGTATGGAGAGTTTGAACTTCTCCCCTCCGGACAGACATTTAGAGTAGCAAAGCCCAGCTCTAACAAATCATTACAGCTCTCTTGACATCAAACTGTTAACAGCTCACGATGAGTCAGCTAATGATGAATCTTTTAAATATAAAAATGTGTGGATGATGATGGTAACAATTCATAATAGCATAGACAATGATGTATCATCTGGCCCTTGAGGAAAATCAATTTAAATAATAATAATAATAATAATACAGCAACCAAAAGCCATCAGTCTCAGCAATGTGTGTGATATCCATGTGGTGCAACTTACCCATCACAGATTTATTGTATAGCAGCATTTTCCTCTCTCTATGTAGTCCCAAGGTTATGTGATGTCCTCCGTCAGCATGCATACACCGGCCTGCGTGACACAGAAAAAGTAAAGGACACATAGTCTCATACATTCAGATCCCACAGGACCACAGTTTCCAACTTGCCCGGTCATTTTCAGGACACTGACAATTAAGCGGCGTACCTACCCTTTAATTAGATATAGGAAGAAATAGTGTCCTCATTAAGGACGTAATTAACTCAATCAATGAACGCTAAAGAGCACCGAAATACCAATTAAACTTCACATACATGTACGTGAATGGATAATAATATGTGTGTGAGAGAGAGAGAGAGTGTTTTTATTATCTTGTGGTCGGGCATGTGAGGGTTAACACAGTAAATTAATAAATGTATGGAGCAGAGAGAGAAAACACCATAGGTATATAATTATCTATGACCTGAGTGTCCATGCATGTAGGACATAGCTCTCCTTTGTCTCTCTCTCTCTCTTCTCTCTCTCTCTCTCATCCTCTCCTCCCTCCATCTTTATTTTTCTTGCGGACAGAAACCTCAATAACTCTCTCATCCCTTCGCTGTCCCATTTCACCTCCTCTCTAATTGTTCTTATACTACATGTATTTGAGGCAAATTCTCCTCCATCGCTCCCTTCATCACACCGCCATCTCTGGATTTTAGCCTAAAACTTGTCAAAGTTATAGTTGAGAGTGAAAGCTCATTCTTGATCTAGGAAACAGTAACAACCTAACTACAATGTCCGTTAGTAGCTGTTTCTGCAGCTTTCGATCACAGAGGCTTCATCAGTAGACGCCGGAGCTGTCATGTTTAAATTTTCTCTCCGCTGAGCACTTCAAGGACTTCATGATCGTGTTGAGATTGAAAGTTCACTCTTGATCTTGGGGAAAACACTCTCTCATCTCATCTTCAACCGCTTATCCGGGGTCGGGTCGCCGGGGCAACAGCTCCAGCAGGGGACCCCAAACTTCCCTTTCCCGGGCCACATTAACCAGCTCTGACTGGGGGATCCCGAGGCGTTCCCAGGCCAGTGTGGAGATATAATCTCTCCACCTAGTCCTGGGTCTTCCCCGTGGTCTCCTCCCAGCTGGTCGTGCCTGGAACACCTCCCAAGGGAGGCGCCCAGGGGGCATCCTCACTAGATGCCCGAACCACCTCAACTGGCTCCTTTCAACGCAAAGGAGCAGCGGCTCTACTCCGAGTCCCTCACGCCAGCCAGCCTCCTGAGAAAACCCATTTCGGCCGCTTGTACCCACGATCTAGTTCTTTCGGTCATGACCTTGGGGAAACAGTAGTTGACAAAAACAATCTCACAAGAAGGTGAAGTCAGCATATTAACAAAAGGATCTCATTCCATGACGAAAAAAAAGTTATCTTGCTCTTTTCCAAAGATGACATGTGAGGATTTCCAGGACTACCACAATTGCTGATTGTGTCTGATTTATTCAGTCAAGTCAAGTTATTGCACTGTAGCTGAAAACAACACTGTGTAAACTTCGGGGCGACCTCTAGCTCAACCGGTAGAGTGCACACCTCATGTAAGGTCCTTAGCAGCGGCCCGGGTTTGATTCCGACCCGTGGCATCCCAGCCAGTTCTTATTTCCAGAGCGTTAAATACTGACGCTTTGTCACAGCCGTCAGCATTATATCGATGCTTAAGGCACCCTTCAGTGTCGCTATGAGACGCACCAAGCTTTCCGTTAACTACAATGTAAACCGATCCGCGTCAATATAAACACTCAAGGCTGGGTGGGAGGGAAGGTAGATGGGTCCAACAAACACCAGGCTTTCATCCTGATGTGTTCTGTGTTCACAACGTTCAGTGTCATTTTCACAAATGTAGTAGTTTTAAGCCCAACCATGTTGTTTTTCCCTAAACCTAACTATAGTGGTTATCGCCAGAACCTTAGCAAGTGTTTTTGTTTAATTCACGACATTAAGCACGTGTTTACTGCGACCAAAGATTGACGCCGAGTGCTCATTAACCATGTTGTTTACTGCAACCGAAAAGAGTGACACTGAGGGATCTGACAAAGCGTTAGTATGTGACGAGTTGGAGAATGCGTTGGGCTTCTCCGCTCTCTCCCCGCTTTGCTGTCATTCTCCAGCTGCTCTAATAAAGGCAATAAAAGCCCTAATAAATAATCTTAAAAAGAACACTGTCTGACCTTCAACCTTTCATACATAAACCCCGGGAGAGTACATTTTTTCTTTACTATAACTCTTATTTTTACTTACTTTATTTATTTATTTTCACACATTATAACATCTATTTGAAGGAACACACTGGATTTATTACTCATTTTTGTTATTGTAATATTTAGGTTTGTGACATCGCATAAATAGGGGGACGCAGACAAGTTGTATCATGGGAACTATAATGTTTTTGGTGCTTTACACATACAGTAACAGGGACTAAAAATCAGGATGTGTTTGTCAATCTGAGTCTCCCAACTTTATGGATAACTAAGCTTACAAAAGGGAAAAGTGGCCGCCCTGCTGCTCAGTGTGTCAGGACCAGTATGATGTAGCCATGATGGGATTGAATCCGTCCACACTGTGAATTCTATTCTACCGCCTAATTCTAAATCCTAAATCTGAACGACTAAATGAACTATAAATGGGGTTATTTATGAATTAAAAGGAGAGAAAAGAGAGGTGAGGTCAGGATTAGATCTGGGAAAGATACTTCTTTCTTTTCCCTCATTTCTCCGGATCTTTTCCCTCCATATAGGAAGAATGTGCCGCTCTGTAGGGAATTGTCTTGGGAGATTATCAGTGTGTGTGTGTGTGTGTGCGTGCATGTGTGGATTACCAATGTTTGGTATTTATTTCCAGAGCTCCAGAAAGCTCTGTTTGACTTTTCTCACAACAGGGGGTCTTGCTTCAATCACATGCCCCCTGTGAGTGTGTGTGTGCGTGTGTGTGTGTATGTGTGTGTGTGTGTGTGTGTGTGTGTGTGTGTGTGTGTGTGTGTGTGTGTGTGTGTGTGTGTGTGTGCAGTTCTGTTTGTGTGTCTCTATGTGTATTTGTCCACTTGCAACATGTGTGTGTCTTTGTACTTTCTTGTGTTTCAGCAGGTTTGTGCATGTGTGTGTGTTTGTGCGCGTGTGTACATGTGGGTGTGGGTGTCGTCCAGGGAACATATAACCGGATTAGCCGTCATGCTTTTATTTCTGTAATGGAAACATCAGCCTCAGAAAGAAAGTAGGGCTGAGGGCAGGCAGCGAGTGTGTACGAGACAGTGGGGGAGAGAGAGAGTGTTTGTGCATGTGCATGTGGTGTATACTGTAAGAGGAAATTCTTCGGATATTTTAAACATATTTTTCATATATTTGTTACATATTTTTCAGATATTTTTCACTATTTTTTTTACCTTTTTTACTAATATTTTTGGGATATTTTTCCGATATTTTACACATTTTCTAGACATTTCTCACATATTTTTTGGACATTTTTCCCAATGTTTTTCACATATTTTACTAATATTTGTCACATATTTTTGGGATATTTTTAACATATTTTTCACAATTTCTTTCACATTTTTTACACATTTTTCGGACATTTTCCTCAAATTTTTTCACATATTTTACTAATAATTTTCTGACATATTTATGATATTTTTCACAATTTCTTAAAAATATTTTACCAATAATTTTAAAATATTTTTTGGATATTTTAAACATATTTTTCAGATATTTTTCACTATTTTTTTCACATTTTTTACTAATATTTTTTGGATATTTTTCAGATATTTTATACATACTTTCTCGACATTTCTCGCATATTGTTTGGACATTTTTCCCAATGATTTTCACATATTTTATTAATATTTTTGGGATATTTTTAACATATTATTCAGACATTTTTCACATATTTGTGCAAGATGCTTCATGTTTGCTTCATCACCGCACCAAGTGGTGACTGGAAGAGTATGAATCTTTTCTTGAATAGTATTCTCCAAACCAGGACCACACACTTACACAATACAGTATTTCTGAAAAGTAATTAAGTGAAAGAAAACAAAAATAATCTGGAACCTGAGGTCAACAGTTCATCTTTTCTGGTGCTTTCATGTTGTTTCTGTCTTCTGGAGGGAGGTGCAAAAGATGTGTTTTGAACTGAAGCTTTCCTTTGAGCCACATTTTCCTCCGTGGTACAGAAACCATTATATTACCTTATTATTTTGTTGGGGAAAGGGTTTATTTTCAGAGCTGGTGGATTGATTTCTTGAACATCAATCGATTTAGGAGCATTTTTTATCCGTTTATTAGAGAGTTGGTCAACTTTATTTTGAAAGGATATATTGCAAACCTCATGAGAGATGGGAAAAGTGTATTATAGTCAATAGTTGGTAAGAAGTGTGGACTTAATTTTATGAACATTTTTATATAAGGCACATAAATTGAATGTGTGTGTGTGTGTGTGTGTGTGTGTGTGTGTGTGTGTGTGTGTGTGTGTGTGTGTGTGTGTGTGTGTGTGTGTGTGTGTGTGTGTGTGTTTGTGTGCGTGTGTCATAGGGGGATACAGTGTTGGACTTGATGAATGTGTGTGTTGAGAACATCTACAGGTTTGCATGACAGACAATGTAACAGAGAGTGACATGACGATGGGGGGCTGTAAAAGCAGGTCACTGGACAGTGTGTGTTTTGTCTCAAAGATTAGCGGTGCCGAGGTCAACATGCCTGTGTGTGTGCGTATGTGTTGTGTGTGTGTGTGTGTGTCGGGTGTGCAGCAGGGGCAGATGTCCGGGGTCCCATGCCATAAGGGAGCTTGTGTGTGTGTGTTGCTGTCTGTTCATGTGTGTGAAGTGATGTGCAGCCAATCAACTCAATATCCCTCCCTTCAGTGGTTTCTGAGGCCGACGGCGAACGACCGTCGACGTGATTTCGATTTAGACTCGAAGCAACAGAAGAGAAAGTCAGAATCTTTGACTCTCATCACACCAGATAACCAAATACAAACAAAACAATACTGTAACAGCTGTGGATTTATACATTTGTTGAATAAACTGGCGGGTCACTCATGTTTAGACATACAGTATATACAAAACAAATGTTGACAATTGTCTGACTAGAAGTGTTACTGTTGCTTGTCACTTTGGTCAAACCGTTAAATAACTACAAAACTAAAAGAAACAACTTTCTCCTGCAATTAACTCAATATTAAACCAGCTTCTTGACTTCATACAATAATGAAGTTATGGGTAGTATTTTATCACATTCAACAATAGCAGACAGATAACACAGAGCAGCTGCACCACCTAGTGGTTAATACAGTAACATGCAAACACACACACAGGTGTTTTAAATCTCGTCATCAGAGGCTTCGGTGTATTATTCATGTGTATATTCATATACAGACAGAGAGTGTCTTATCAAGAATAGATCAATGTTTGCTGTAAAGATAATGCAAAAAAAAAGAAAACAGTAAGCTTTATAAATTAAACTGCTGGATACAAACTTGATCTTTTATCTTTGTATTTTATCTTGAATAACACTTGACAAATTATTTCAATCCCCTTCTTGTGTTGTGTTGTTTTTTTTCTTTTCCTCATGTCCTGATGCTTTTTCTGTCATTGTGTCTTAACCCCATTCATTCAGTGAAACATATTCATTTTGTTGAGGTCAGGTTCATCTTGTGTGTGGACATGTTGAGCTGTACTATAGTACAGCACTCACATTACATTATGATATAAAAACATGACAGACATCTAATGGATATTATTTCACGGCTTTGTTGAATACTCGATTCTCATTGGTCAATCACGGCGCTCTACGGTCTGTTATTTCTTTATAGCAGACCATTGCTATGTATAACAGTCCGTTGCTATGTATAACAGTCCGTTGCTATGTGTAACAGACTGTTGCTATGTATAACAGTCCGTTGCAATGTGTAACAGACCGTTGCTATGTATAACAGTCCGTTGCTATGTATAACAGTCCGTTGCTATGTATAACAGTCCGTTGCAATGTGTAACAGACTGTTGCTATGTATAACAGTCCGTTGCTATGTATAACAGTCAGTTGCTATGGGTGCAGTTCTGATGTCGGACTCTAGATGACATTTTTAGGTCAAATTATTGATTTTAATGTACAGCTAGCGGGTTGTTGTTGTTGTTGCATCGCCCTGTCAGGGTTTATTTCACAACAATGACCGGCGAGCCAGTATTCAACAATATTCAACAAAGCCGTGTTATAAATAATATAGCCGTAAGCGTCAATCAAAGGTTCAAAGCCAAGTCACCCCAGATGGTTTAATTCTGTCTAAAGAAGGAGTCCAAACACACACTTGTGTCATCATTACAGTGTGTTCAGCATTTAAATTATTTCACCCTCAAAGTCCCGCCCTTTGCTCCCTCTTTATCGGACTTGAACGAAACTTGATGTTCAGTACTTAGTTCAGTCTGTCTCCACTGAGTTTAATCAGGATTGCTCAAATATGACTTGAGTTATGGACTATTTCCTGCTAAGCCCCACCTTTTGCCAAACGTACGTCACATACATAATGTACTTAACTTAAGTAAGTAACGTAGCAAACTTATTTTAACCCAAGCCATGACTTTTTTCCTAAACCTAACCAAGTAGTTCCGTGTCTAAACCCAACCATGTAGTAACATAGGCTACTTAACTTACGTCACGTAGTAACGCAACGTTAGCCACACATTGAAGTCTATTAAACTGGCCTGCACCCAGTGCCCCATGACTTGTGATTTCTCCATGCCGTTGACCCAGTACTTAAATCCTTACATGAGGAAATAAGCTACAAACTCCTTAAACTCCGTCCTTAAGTTTTCATAGCTGACATTTCAGTCCACTTCTCGGAAAGTTCTTTGAGAAAGTAACTTTCCTTGGAATCATTATCGGTAAAAGCAGTGAAGCAATGTTTAGATCCTCTATCAGGAAGTCATCATCTTACAAGGAAATGTAAAGGTTGGTTGGTACATTTGAAATCAGATATCCATTTTTTAAACACATTTTTTAATGTCAGGCTATCGTGATGTATGTGGTGGTGGATGCTCTCCTAGTGCAGGTGAATACAGTATCATGTGTAGTGTTGTGGATGCAGAACTCAGGCCTGACTCCTCCCCCAACCAACTCCATAATCAGGGCCCTTTCCTCGGTCTCTGTTGTGGCAGGTTGTGTTTGGTTTTGCTACCACGGCGTTGTCCGGTCTGGGAGTTGTCTGTGTTTTCGTCGTAGAACTTTAACCCTTTCACAATGTGTTTTCAGTTCATGAAAGTTAATTGTAACATTTTGGTAGCCTAAAAATGTCTTATTCAGCGTTCGGTTGTACTTAGCTCCACTCTCTCGTATCACTTCTGTTTGCAAAAAAACAAGATGGTGATGGCCACAACGCCAAACTCCAGACTTCAAAATGGCAGTCCACAAACCAATAGGTGACGTCACTGTGACTATGTCCACTTCTTATATACAGTCTATGATTTGAGTGCACCAATAAACCCAGTTATTTATTTAATCTGCTTAGTTTATGGTCTTGACAGGTCTTGTAATTTAATTTTGTAATAGTAGGCTATTACAAAAATTGACTGATGGACTTATGGACACATCAATGCACATCAATAAAATAAAAAAAATTATGTGGGTAGATTTGTAGGTGTGTCTAAATGTTTAAAGACATGTTTTGTAAAATTACACATTTACGCCTATTTTTTCGTGGTTATGACTCGCATACAATCGTTTTCCTTAAAATACGATCATTTGAAGCTTCCGGTACAATAGTTTAACATTTCCCATCTGGCAACATTGGCTTGGCTGAGACGTCAAAGACGACATGCAATTTTTCTGGTTTCTCTGGATGGTAAATGCCGTGATATGGTAGATACTATTTCTCACCAGGAAGTCCATCCTGAACTTCCTCTATGTCACTTCTTTTGATGATGTCATGTAACTTACGCAACAAACGTAACGTTAACAACGTGTTGAAGTCTATATCGGGCTAACCTGCATGTTGAAAAATGACATTAAATTGGTACCCAGTGTGCTAAAAGTGACGCAAAGAGGATTCAGATTCAGATTCAGACAACTTTATTGATCCCAAGAAGGGCAATTCAGTTCACAGCTTACCCCACAAACTCACACAGACAACATCCAGGCAAACATCCAAAATGTTATGTCAATCACAGATCAGTAAAACTGACAAACAGAGGTCAGTAAAGGACAGCAGATAAGTTAATCAAATATAATAAATAGCAATAAAATAGATAAAGAGAAAACAAATAGATAATAAATAGACATTATTACATGATTTATCATGTAAGGGAACTGTCAATACAAATCTCACCTGAAATGACCACTGTCTGAGTTTAATAACCTGATAGGAGAAGAAATTTGTATGGTAGGAGCCCCAAATACACCTCTTTAACCCTCATTCTACCTACATATTTAACATACAAGGACTACCGACTGAAGAATAAACTACTGTAAGAAACAACCATCATAGCAAAATGTTAACTTATTCCTTCAAAACATTATTAGTTATGTGATTAATACATTTGTGCAGAAGCCAATTATATGACAAGTCTTTAATATGGCCATCATTATAAAAGCTTTGTGTGTAAGATTTCCTTTAATATTGCAACTTTAACAAAGCAAATGAGCTGGTTTTTTTTCCCTTGAAGGGCTTTAGTGCAAAACGATGCCAAGCAAATCAATCTTGATGTTGAAATCTGATCCTGCATGCCTCCAAGGTGTGTTGTAGGCTGTACAGGTGACATAGGGTTTAATAAACAAGTAAAGAGCAGCACGAGCTACGTGTCAGCCAATCACAATCCAGGTCCAGTGAACGTGCAGTGGTTTAAAACTGATAACAGCTGTGAGCTGAGCTCTACACAGCTCAATTTGTCTTTAGAAATACCTTGGTACTGTATCAGCCTCTATCAGCCGAGTTTCTTTTTTCTTTTTAAATTAATCCATTCTTTTAAAAGTAGAGCTTTTAAACAAAGTTTTAAGATGTTTTTCTCCACGCTGCTGATTCTTGCCAGTTGGGGTTTGTTCAGTTCTGCTTCGGCGTCTCCCTCTGTGGAGGAAGCCTACAAGGCTGTGCTCAGCGTCGTGGCTCCTGGACAGCAGCATCTGACCGGGGAGTCCCTCGACTCCCTCTTTAATACCCTGGAGAAACGTGTGCAGTGCGGCGGAGTGTCGTGTGAAAATGTAAGTTTATTAGGCTTAACTCGCAGCCAGGTTAGAGAGAGCCAGGTGGCTGACTGCAGGTGCAGCGGAGTGAGGTCAAGGTCCAACAGTTATTCACTGTAACTGCTGTTAAAGTGGATTTCTTAATAGGAACTCTTTAAACTGATTTATTAATGTAAAAGGCCTATTTACTAAAACAATAAAATGCTCATAGGTTTACACTTTATCTTATGATGGACTATAAGATTGAGGAATTTTTTGATCAGTGTGAATGAGAGTGAAGTCCTGAACTTCCTACATGTCAGCTGTAATCTGCATGAATGGACGGTGCATGACTGTTAAGTATCTGCTGTCAAACAACTAAATATAGTGGACAAAAAGACAATAGCTTGGATTCCAAACTTAATGTCTCAGCTCCACCGATCAATTTCCTGGAGCAAAGGGGAAAACGCAGCCAACAACAAGGATAAGATGGGGCCAACCCCGAGGCAGCCTACTTACTGCTTGTTATCTGAAGTTGCTTCTTATAAAAGGCAATAAAAGCAGCTGATGTTCAGGGTTATTATACCACAGATTGTAGCAGCAGCTTTCTGTGTTGTTTTATAGAAGTTCTGCCCTGAAAATCACTGAATTAGTAACTACATTTTCACTTACATAGATCTGTATGTTTTTCTCTGTGTGTAGTGTAATCTAACAGAGGCCGTTCACCAGTTGATCAGCAATCACTCCACCCACGGAGAGAATGAAGCTGGAAAAGGCAGAGAAAATGTAACCGTCAGTGTGTCTCAGTTCCCTGCACTTGCTGCCGGATGCATCCTGTACCTCTCATCTCCCGGCCTGGTCTGCACCGCGGCGAGGCAGGGGACATGGGGAGAGGAGACCGAACATTTCCTACATAAAATCACACATCAGGATCACCACGAGCACCGGCACGAAGAGAGAGAGCCGCACCACGAACACGAGCACATAGACGTTCATGGGTTAAAGGTGGTGCTTCAGGAGCTTCACGACCACTATGAGCCCTCAGACGGAGAGGTAAACATAAGACTATACAACAAAGTATTTGTTAGTAGGCCAAACCTAAAGAAGTACTTAATCTGTGATTGAGCTACACACTTGAATAGGTTACTCTATCAAAAAGTAGGCACAACTACAAGCCAAGTGTACCTTTCTGTAGGCCTATAAGGCAAGAATACTTAATTATACTTTGCTTAAGTATATCTCGATCAAAAGATTAAGTACAAGTAGGCCTATAAGCCAAGAATACTTAGACTTTTCTGTACACTTGTCAGTATAAACCAAGTATACTTAGACTTTTCTGTACACTTGTCAGTATGAGCCAAACATACTTAGACTTTTCTGTATACTTGTTGGTATAGGCCAAGTATACTTAGACATTTCTGTACACTTGTTGGTATAAGCCAAGTATACTTAGACATTTCTGTATACTTGTTGGTATAAGCCAAGTATACTTAGACATTTCTGTACACTTGTTGGTATAAGCCAAGTATACTTAGACATTTCTGTATACTTGTCGCTATAAGCCAAGTATACTTATGTATACTTTTGTTAAGTATATCTCTGATAAGTACATAAAAAGTAAACTGAAAGTATACTCTCTTATTTTAAGTTAAAAAGAAGTATACTAATAGCACACTTGAATAAACTTCTTTTTGGTAAGGGTTCTCACAAGATCATTACTAAGACAGCAAAGAAGAAAACAAAATATTCCTGAAACACAAAAACTCTTTGATTCCTTTTTTTTTCCTGTCAAATACTGAAGTTTTATCTCACCAGTGCTTCCTCAAGTTGAACTATTTGTGAAAGAAACATTGCTCATTTGTTAAATTGCTTGTCTCCAGTGTGGGGTGTCACCTGAAGACATTGTTTGGCAGTAGAAGGTAACAAGCCAAAAGGTTGTCACAAGTGATTTAGATTATACAAACAGTGCATAAAATTGGCACTATCATTTACTTTTTGGCAACCAGGCAGCCAGCATGTGACATTCCTTGCTCCCTGACATAGTTCAATCTTTGTGTATGACTTGAGTCGTGTTATTCCTTCGAGGGTGTGGGTTACTGTACTGTGATTATAGCAGTAGTTATCACAACATACCTTATGATACTTACTTGGCTTTGTCCTGTACTCGGCCACATCACTATAGCAGCCGTCATCAAGATGAAAATAACATTTCATACTGCTGTATTGTGAGACACAAAATGTAATGTCAGAAATTATACCCCCCAAAAAAGTTCAAGAAATAAAAATTAGCTCTAAATTGTTTATATTTATTTGTTTCTGCTTTACGTAGTTAAACGTTATAATTTGTAACTGAAGCAAAGTTAGGGCAAGACTCCCAAAACAACGAGGAGTCCTTAACAACAGTGCACACACACTGCTTCTATTGTGTATTTCATGAATCAGGATCAACCAGAGAAAGCTTTCTGGAAGAAAGAACATCATTACAGGAAGCGTGCCGATCAAGTTGACAGCTCAGTGATTTCTTGACAAATCTATTGTAACTGAGTTGGGGCTGCAACGAACAATTAAGCTGCTAAAAATGTCATAAAATAGTGAATAATGCCCATTGACAATTAGTGTAAAAGACTAAGGTAATGCCATTAAATTGTATGTTTTGTTCGTACAACCAACCAACACCTAAAGATATTCAATTTTACAAGAAAACAAACACTAAAAAAGAAGAAAACCCTCTTCTGATTATATCCATACCTCATCTATTTGTCCTTCCTCTCCCTTATCACCATGGTAACCAGAACTGTGTAACAGCCAGTGACGTCATGACAGAGGTCAACGCATCATCACCAGTCCACCAGAGACAGGAAGTGGGTGCAGTTTTGGGCCGCGTCCTGTATCACGCTTTGCTAGGTCACTGCTTCAATAGCCGTTCCCTGCCTGAGGAGAGCTTCTTCCTGGACTACATCACGGAGCGTCTGGGGTCGGAGAATTTCACCGTCGGGGGTAAATGTCCTTCAGAAAAACACAGACACACAGAAACACAGGGACACGGATACATGTATAGATAAAGATTCATCACTCAAATGGTTATCTTCTTTCTAGTAACGTAAGGATGGTTGTATCTGTGTTGTGTAGCTTTGGAGGCTCTCATGAGGAGTCTGAACCTCGGACCTGAACACGATCATGACCATGACCATGACCCCGACCACGACCATGACCACGCTGATCACGATCATAGTGGTTTAAGACGGAGGAGGAAGAGGAGCCATGAACGTCACGAGGGGCATGAAGGAAACACCACCTGGGATCAGGTACATATACTGTACCAACACACAGAATAAAAACCTTTTCACAGCAGTATATCCAGACAAGTGTGTCGGAGAGGTGATGAGTCAAAGTAACAAAATGTTCGACGGATTTTGGATTGGATTAATGGATTTGCTTGTTAAATGAGCAAATGTCCTTTTTTTTCTTTCATCATTACAGAACAATGCAGGGTAAAGTCCATCGTGGTGAACACAGAGAGCTAACGTTAGAGTTTACTATTGCACCCCAGTCTTAACAGACACTTTTCCGTTCTCCCAGGTCTGTTTCTCTGCCGAAGAGCTGGTCCTGATCTACGATCTGGCAGACAACAGCTCTGCCTCCTCTGTCCTGGGTCGGACTGACTTGGCTCGGCTCAGCCCTGCACTCGTTCAGCAGATCCTGAGCGGAGCGTGTGCAAGCATCACAGACCCGATGACACCAGACGGGCTCACTACGGTTGAGAGTAAGTATGCGTCAGGTTGTGATCGAGTGAGCATGAGATCTTGGAAAAATAATTCTGATCAACAAGCTTCTAAGTCATGAGGTTTTGTTCACTGTTATCATGTAGAATGACCAGATTACGTTAATAAAGGCTCACTTTGCATTCATTTCTCAGATAAAGTCTATCTCTTCTTGAAAAAAGACTGTGTAAAATATGGACGTAGTGTCCGAGACGTCACACATAGGTTTCTGAAGAGCAAAATTGAAGCTCAAAGTGGGCAGCTCCGGCCGACGCCATCTTGGTTTTGACGACTCCAGCTAATCCAAAAATGGGCAACGGGCTATATGCTACTCTGTGTAGCCGGCTAACGTTAAACCTGTGGTCTTCTTGCTCCCGGTTGCCGGTTGGTACCGGTGCTAATATTTTTATAAATAAAATAATACTAACGTTAGAATTTCACTCACCAAACAAACTGGAGCACAGACTTAAATGGGTGAGATATATAAAAATTCACCCCCGTACAGTTGTCATGAACGGGGAAATTAGCTACAGAGACCAAAACCGGTTTTGTACCAGGCTGTAAACATGTTTATTTCTGCTGTAAAATTGGGCATTTTAACATGGGAGTCTATGAGGTTTGACTCCCTTTTGGAGCCTCAAGTGGGCCATTCGATGAACTGCTGTTTTTGGCATTTCCGCATTGGCGTCACTTCTCAGCATTGGTGGTTGCTACTTGTTCTTGACATGTTGATAACTGACCTCCACCCTGCTTTTCTATTCTCTCTTTCTCTTGTAGGATACATCTATGCAACCATTGCCAATACGCTGATAACACTGACGTCCATGTTTGGCATTGTGGTGCTGCTGTGCACCACCTGCACCAGCGTGTTCCAGTATAGTATCCAGTTTTGCATCAGCCTGGCTGTAGGTTCACTGACTGGAGATGCTTTACTGCACCTGATACCCATGGTGAGGGATTTTAACACTTCTAAAGCTGCAACAAGAATTATCTATTTTTGACACTAGAGAGCTGAAATACTTCCTGAGTTTGAGGCCATATGGGCGGCTATATGGTACAACCATGGTGATTTTCATGCATGTACTCATTTTGACTTCTTCTTCTTCTTGTGGTCTGTGTGTCCAGTTTCTAGGTTTACATGCGCACTCAGACGGGCACTCTCATGAGGAAGAAACTCCAGTCTACATTTACAAGATGTTGGTGCTAATTGCTGGGATTTACTACTTTTATCTGATGGAAACCATCTTCTCTCTGGTCGCATATAAAGATAATCATCACCACCATCAACATCATCATGGGGTAAGAGGAAAAACAATTAAGCTGATAAGAATATAAATGAAATTTCACAATCGTATTCCTGCCCAATATACCGCCCTGTTCTTTACTTCTTCAAATCCTTCTTTTTAACTCAAGATCTTTCGTTTTACCTCAACCCTCAAGCTAAGTTTACTCATTATTTTTGTCTCTTTAGGAAGAATCGGAGCCTCACCACTGTGACCATGGGAGGGTTTTAGAGATGTATCAACAGGAGAGGAAACAAAGAGACAAGTCACAGTCAGTATTAAGAGCAGACCTGGTGAGAAACATGCATATATTAACACTTGGAACACAAATCTAAATGCAGCTACTGCTTTATGTAAAGTGGATATAATTCACCTGCACAGACTAGGGAGTGTACCTCTCAGTATAGTACAAATAATTAAAACATTTTAGACCTGTCACCTGAAACTAGTTTATGTAAATTCTGAGAAACGTTGGAGTCACATTACAGCCTCCTTGAATCCACTAAATGTCTGTAAACAAATACTATTTCCTGTTAAAAATGTCTGTATTGTGTGTGTGAGAGAAACCCTAAACTACAGTAATACTATACTACTAATACACTGCATAAAAAAACTGTTTTTTGGATAAAATGTACATACATTTTATGTCAACAGGACTTGTTACTGAATGTTAAATGTAACATGTATATTTCAGGTTGGCTATGAAGACAATGAGAAATCCCTTTCAAAGCCGGTAGAGCGCACTAGAGGTGAGTAAAGTTATTTCCGCAACGCAAACAACGCCAAAACAAGCACGCTATCATCGAATAATAGGGATAATAGTGCTAATCATCGCGGCTACTCCACCACTGACTATTACTTTTTCTGCCTCTACAGAACAGCGCCTGCTGCCTTATATGATAACCATCGGCGACGGGATCCACAACTTCGCAGACGGCTTAGCGATGGGCGCAGCTTTCTCCCTGTCATGGAGGTCTGGTCTGGCCACATCACTGGCTGTACTCTGCCATGAACTACCACATGAACTGGGTAAGGAACACACACACACACACACACACACATACACACACGCACACGCACGCACACAAAGACAGCATCTGGTTTGATCATTAAAGATTTCTTAACATCACCTTTCTTGCCCTTCTTGTTTCTCTCCAGGTGATTTCGCCATTTTGCTCCACAGCGGCATGTCTGTCCGCAAGGCGTTGCTCCTAAACGTCGGCAGCGCCATGACCTCGTTCGTCGGCATGTACATCGCTCTGGCTGTAGCCACCGACCTCGCCACCAAACAGTGGATTGCCGCCATTACTGCGGGACTCTTCCTGTACGTGGGGCTGGCTGACATGGTGAGTGTTTGTCTTGACAGAACTATTTACCAGACAATACATACTGTATAAAGTTTGATCTTTAACTTTCATCCTTCCTCTTCCTCCCTCCAGCTCCCCACCATGGTCCACATCAGCAACAAGAGACCCTGGCTGATGTTTCTGCTGCAGAACATCGGCCTTCTGACTGGGTGGGCTATTCTGTTGCTGCTGTCACTTTATGAGGAGAGAATCAGCTTTTAAAACACAGACGTTGGTCTGTTGAGTGGGTTAATATTACTTCTGGTATAATTTATGCAGATTGTAAAATCTTTGGACGACATTCACAGTTACATGACTGGGTGTTTATAGGTATTACTCATAAATCCATCCATCCATCCATTTTCTTCCGTTTATCCGTGGCTGGGTCGTGGGGGCAGCAGACTTAGGGAATTCCAGACGTCCAACTCCCCAGCAATGTTTTCCAGCTCTTCCTGGGGGACCCCGAGGCGTTCCCAGGACGAGATTCTCTCCAGCGTGTTCTGCGTTTACCTCGGGGCCTCTTACCAGTTGGACGTGCCCAGAAAACCTCCAAAGGGAGGCGTCCAGGAGGCATCCTGATCAGATGCCCGAACTACCTCAGCTGGCCCCTTTCGACACGAAGGAGCAGCGGCTCTACTCCGAGTTCCTCACCCTATCTCTAAGGCTGAGCCCAGCCACCCTACCTACGAAGGAAACTCATTTCGACCGCTTGTATCCGCAATCTCATTCTTTCGGTCACTACCCAAAGCTCATGTCCAAAGGTGAGGGTTGGAACCCAGATGGGACTGGTAAATCAAGACCTCATCTCCCTCTTCACCACAACGGTCCGGTACAGCGCCCAACTTAACTGCAGACACCGCACCGAACCGCCTGTCCATCTCCCGCTCCATTTTACCCTCACTCGTGAACAAGACCCTGAGATACTTGAACCCCCTCGCTTGGGGCAGTGACTCACTCCTCACCCGAAGGGTGCAATCCACCGTTTTCCGGCAGAGAACCATGGCCTCAGACTCATAAATTAAAAGGGTTAATTGGCAACATGGTCCTTCTTCGCACGGACCACCTGTAAGACGGGGAAATAATTCAGTCTGACAAATAAAATTATCTGTGCCGCCCAAATGCCTTAAACTCCGAAAGCCCTCGACCAGAGACGTGGTTATTAGACCACATTTTTAATGTTATTCACTAACACCTTGAGCATAAATATTGGACAGACACAGCGTCCCTGTGAACTTTCCCGTATATTTTAATCAAGACAGGAGGTTGCCATCTTATTATAGGTTCATTCATGGTGGTGGGGCAACTTCCAATTCACAAACACCACAAACTGCAACCAGGAGAGCTGAAAATAATGAAGTTTTATAAAAGGTAGGATTTATTACAGGACTTCTGTGGTGGATTGCATCAGATGTAGCTACGAGTACTTTAACTGGAATCTCAGTGGACATATCAGTGATTTTAAAATGAAACTTGTGATTTTTATTTTTTGTGAAAATGACACAAAAATCCAGAATACACTTGTTGTTTTCCCTTTGAATTTCCTAATGTATTTGGGGTAACTTTGTACAGTTATTTTTTAGTTTTTTATTAAAAATGTCTGTTGATGAGACATACACTAATGTATACATTTTAAGAAGCTATACAGTTTGAGTGTATAGTATTTGCTGAACTCCAAATCCCACCACACCAATTATGAAGGAAAATGTATGAAAATGTGTTAATATATTGTTATATACAGTATGTTATACGGTATATTTTGTATTCTGCCTTGTTTGGAAAAAATTAAAACTTATTGAAAACCCATTATGTACTAATTTTTGTGAGACCTGTCAATCATTTGGGTAATGAAACTCTCTTTAGCAGTGAGTTTACACTTTGATCACAGGTTGTGCATTTAAGCCTGAAGACAGATCTGTTGAATGTAATCTACTCTCTTAAGAGGTGTGGTGGAAACTGGGCTTTCTCTTTATCTGTCTCATCTAATCTCCTCGACTCGCAGGTTAGCTAAACGTCTTCATTAGGGACAGAGTCCGCTGACAACTCATCGCATAAAGACGGAGACATAATATGTACACGCACAGTATACGCTGTGTGTTTAACTACCAGCATAACCAGTTCTCTCAGACAAAATGAGCCATTTAATGACAACATTTAGGTCCTATACTGATCCTTTAAGCATGTGCTGTAATTGCAGATTACAGCACGTAGCTGCTGACAGGGGAAAAATGGATAAATCCCTGAAGTCAGCTTTCCAACAAAAGCAATCCATATTTCTGAACGTCTTCTGTACGTTTTCAGAGGTTTTACGAGCCCCTGGAGTCGTGTAACTTACCCTGCCGATAAAACACTTAAATTACCTCTAAAACTGGACCTTTGAGCTTCTCATGAATCATACTGCATAATACATCTTTTGGCTGAATGGGTAGTTTTACAACTTCATAAAGAAGTTTATGGTGCGGTGATATATAGCTGCATCAAAAGTGAGTATTTCAGTGAAGTTGTTAAGGGGAGGTGATGGTAAGAAGACGTTAGTGTTACTGTAAGTGTTTGAATGGTCAGCTGAGCAACGGCATGTAGGGAGGAAGCAAGATTATATGGCTGTGGTTATACTGGTCATATTCTAGGTTTAGGGAGTTCTTGAATTTGAGCTCACTGTCAATGACATGGAGGTCTTACATCACTGTATCCTGCCAACAAAAGACCACTGCTCTGGTTTATGACCAAATACTACCTGCAAAACTAATGGCATTCTGCTGTGGTTCGTGTTTACTGCTAATTTGTTAATGTTTGCATGCTAATGCGCTAATCAAGTGTTAGCATTTAGCTCAAAGTACGGCCTCCCATAGGCTAAAAATAGAAGATGTCACGGTGTCACATTGAGTCATATGATTGGTGCTACACATGCGCAGTAAAATCTGGTCTGCACTTACCTAAAGGCTCACTACCTGGCATTCAAAGTCCCTGTGGTAGATAAAACATGATAAACTGCCCTCTAGAGTGTCCTTAGATGAAGAAAACATGATGAAGTGCCCTCTAGGGTGGCCTTAAAATCAAGATAGCATGATGCAGTGCCATATAGGCGGCCCTGCATGCTAGAAATCTTTCCGCGCACTGGTGCCCGACCGCGTGCAGCTGCAGGTGCCCTTTTTATTTTTTTTCGCCCTTGCCCCTCAGAAAGCCTGAGTCCGCCACTGGGATGATTGATTTTTGTCACCGAGGCGTCCGCAGTGAGGGTGCCATAGTAGCCTACTTTATGGGTGAGAATTACAATTCTGCAATTATTTAAAAGATATTAAATAGAAGACCATAAACAGATGCTTTCTATTTGAAAATGTGCAATTTATATCGGCCGCCATCCATTCGAACGTACCCAAAAAGGCCGAGAGCACCCAAAGAGCACCTGAGCGGACACCATCCCTTTATTTCTAGCGCCGTCTGCTGTATCTAATCCAATCTGCTTTGATCCATCCACACAACATTCACAACACTTACAAACGATTGGGGGAGCTTGTAATGCGTCATCTTTGTGAAGAGCATCTTTGGTTAGGCATTGACTTCGAATGGTTATGGTATGGATAGGTCATCGAGCAGCGGGTCTCACGAGTTTTTTGCAAATTTTTGCAAATTTCCCATTTGCGGGCTACCTTCTAGATAGGACCCCAACTTCGTGTCATACTTCGTAGCTCCCATGGAGTCAAAGACCGAGTCCCAGACTTCATTTAATAGCCTTGCTGCTAGCAAGGACGTAGACACTAACTCTTTTCTAATGACAAAATACAATAAAGTTTTTCATTCTGTATCACTTAAGAAGACATGTTGACATGTTTCAGTTGAAAAAACACAAATGCAAATATGTAAATAATGAAAAGAGAGTCAGTAATGGCAAAATTCCAAATACCTTACAGTCACGCCGTCATGACTTTGCTGGTATGGATTAATAGAGCCATTGTTAACGTTAACAATAACATCTGTGTTCTTCCTACTATGAGAATTCAAAATATGTGGTGAGACCGGCGCTCTATTTCATCAAACCCATTTTCACATTGTTTTTCTAAAGACACTCTGCAGCTGCCAAAGTGACAGTCTTGTTCACATTTCCGAGGTGTGGCTGTTGATTGTGCATCATCACTGGCCTTTACCTAACCTCTCCCAGAAAAGGCTGACTTCATGGCTCAGTTTCTGCTCTCCCACAGAGCTACAGTATGTACAATACATTAACACCTGGTAGGGTGTTGGGCAAAAAATCCATAACAACCTTTCAGCATATTGTAATTCAAGTGTTCTGAGAGAAAACTAGACTTCTGCACCTCCTCATGGCTCTGTTTTCAGGCTTTAAAAAAATCTAGCCCGTGACGGGAGACTTTGGCCAATCACAGGTCATTTCAGAGAGAGAGCGTTCCTATTGGCTGTGCTCCGGCTGGTGGGCGGTGCTTGGTATTTCCTCAAACTGATCTCAGCATGGCTGCAGAGTCACAAACTTTCTCATTTTACAGCTAAACAGTGCACTACAAGATGTTTCTGAGAACATTTGAGGCGAGAAATAGGCATTACAGTAACAGAATATTGAATCATATTTGATCAGCGCTGCCTAGTTTGACCGTTTGATTGGAGTTCGTGAGTGATTGACAGCTGCTCAGAGACGGCTAGGCTCCAGCTCGGCTCTGATTGGTTGTTTCCCTCCGGTCTATGAAATCTTGCAGATGCCGTTAGGAGCACCGGAGGACACCGAGGCACATGATTTTTTTTCAGATTACCTGTCTCATGCACTACTGTCAGGATATAGTGACCGTTTTATAAAAATAACTTTTTACAATCATATTTGCTCCAATTCTACCTACTGCAGCTTTAATGGATGGTGATACAATGACCATAAAAGTTTGTCTGAGTTGAGTTTTGTTTTCATCTTTACAGTTCAGTCTGCTGTCAGAGTTTAGAGCTGTTAGACTCCCCAGTTTATATACATATGCAGCTCATTAGGCAGATTTCTCACTATTTTATGGCATGTTGTCAGAATCATAGCAGATATGTAAAAGCCAGTCCACTGTTAAAACAGTGAAGAAAGAAGAGCTTTAACATAGCTTTAATTTGCCTTATTCAAAACAGCATGTTTTATCTTTTAGCTGGATTCATTTGCATGAGAAAAACTGTTTCAAGCAGGCTTTATGTTTGACATTTCTCTCCCCTTCAAAACGTTCAAAATTGTCCTGTTCTCCGGGATAGTTTGACATTTTAGGAAATACTCTTCTTCGCTTTCTTGCTGAGAGTAAGATGAGAAGATCGATTCCACTCTCAGGTCTGTGTGGTAAATATGAAGCTGGAGTCAGGAGACGGTTTGCTAGCAGAAGGAGATAACCGCCTGCTGGCTGTACTGTAGCTTCATATTTAATGTACAGACATTAGAGTGGTATTGATCTTCTCATCCAGCTCTCGGCAAGAAAGCAAAGTGCAGAATACTGCTTCATGTAACTGAAGTAAAATGATTTTCTCACTTATATTCCACTGCTGCTCTTTTCTGTAACGGGACATAATTAAACCCCGTTGTATAAAATATTTATAATTCACAAGTGTTGCTGAAGTTGAGTAAATATTTAACGAAGGTGAGGGTAATTGAGGAAAATCCCACACACAGATGACTTCCAGGATGTAGCTAATCATTACACAGCTTTTTAAAAGCAACAGCTACAAGATATTCCCGTCAATACAAGTCAATGATGGCATTTATTTAGTCAGTGACATTGCTTCAGTGGGATGGTACAAGAGGAATCCCACTTTGTTTTTGTAGTTTTACTTCCTCATATCATTTCGTTTCTGGGTCAGGACTTTTATTTTCTCTCAAGTTTGAGTCCATGTTCTAACCAAACCCATTAAAACAAGATAAGAGCTTTTCATCTATGCGACACAAATCTGTATTGTTTTCTAAGAAGATATTCCTGAGGTGTTTCAAATAAATGCCAATGCAAGACCAAGCTAGAAAAATAGAAATCTTTTATTTAATTAGTCTACAAAGAAAAACTTCACAGATTAAATAACAACATGATGCAATAAAAGTGATATGAGGAACAAAAACTGGTGTTTCCGGCCAAATCCATCGAAACCAGAGCTCAAGAGCAACGAGTAAGTGAATGGTGCATGTGTGCAGACCTGTGTGTGCGTACATGCCGTTCTCTGCGCGTGCACATCCGGTTGCTCACTTGAAGCGAATGATCTCCTGCGTTGCAAGTCTGATGAGCTGGTTGAAATCAAACTGGATGTACTTCCTCCAGTAGCGTCTGTCCCTGCCGTAGGTTTGAGCAGGATAACAAGGACTGCCTGAAACGGAGATTGTTTTTCACCTTAAATGAAGCACATATGACCCACAGCTGGTAACTTTATGTCAGTTTATTGACATTCTAATAGATATTTTTTTTTAGGGCCCTCAAAGTTAATGCAATAATAACACGTTAACGCACATTTGTTTTAACGGGACTAATTTCTTTAACGCATTAACACAATTTCGGATGTTGTAGCGGGTTATCATATGAAACTAGAAAACCTAAGGAATCCATTGGTGCCAATCATGTCATACTAGCTTGTCAGGAAGGAGGCTAAATAACGCTCCAAACTTGCGCTAAATTTTGGTGAGGAAAATCTGTCATGGCCATTGTCAAAGGGGTTTCTTGACCTCTGACCTCAAGATATGTGAATGAAAATGGGTCCTATGGGTACCCAAGAGTCTCCCCTTTACAGACATGCCCACTTTATGATAATCACATGCAGTTTGGGGCAAGTCATAGTCAAGTCAGCACACTGACACACTGACAGCTGTTGTTGCCTGCTGGGCTGCAGTTTGTCATGTTATGATTTGAGTATGTTTTCTATGCTAAATGCAGTACCTGTGAGGGTTTCTGGACAATATTTGTCATTGTTTTGTGATGTTAATTGATTTCCAATAATAATAAGCAAGCATATTTGTCCACTCCCATGTTGATAAAAGCATTAAATACTTAAAAAAATCTCCCTTTAAGATACATTTTGAACAGATAAAAAATGTGCAATTAAATATCTTAATCGATTGACAGCCCTCATTTTTTTTTAAAAAACACAACATATCAGACTTTGTCTGGAATAGAATGATAAAATCCTGGATTTATTCCATCATTGTCTCTTGTGTTTATATAGTCTATCAAGACAAAGAAACAAAATTACCCCTAATTTGCGTCTCCTGAATGGTGGTGAAATCTGGTTTGGGGCTTCTGTTTGTACAATTTATTAGATATTATAGATTAATATATTATATATATATTAAGATTTTTCTAATTTTTTTAACATATTAAATTAGGACCCTTGCAAACTGCTCGCACACTCACTGGGGCCATGGGTGTAACCTCACCCCTGTTGTTCAATTTGTAATTAAGAGTAAGAAGAGAGAAGACTTGGGTAATAGTGACAACAAAGCTGGAGTAAAAGCTACAGGTTTGCTGGACAGCAGAGATAAAGGTTTATGGAGATCATGTGACCTGCGTGAGATAACAGTACTTCCAAGAAGACGACATCAGTCTGATCGAATTAGAGAAAATGAAATAAATCTGCCTGTAGTGAGGTTAAACACTGTCAAACTCACAACATATTCACTGATCCTAGAACACCCTCTAGAGGTTAAGAGTCCTTTTGGCCATTTTCACTGGATAACTTTGCCACTGAATTGTTTAAGTGGACTTGTTTCATTATAATAAAGCCACATGGTTTATATGCTGTTATATATAACTTCATAGTGGCGTCTGTGATCACCTTACTTATATATTTGAATATTTTGTAGGAGCATCATCAGATGTCACTCACTTATGCCGTGCAAGATCCTAGCGACAGCTCTTCCAGAAAACTTCTCATCACTTCGGTTGGAAAGAAAACTCCTGATGTCCGCTCTGATCTGATTCTCCCAGTCCAACAACTACAAACACAAACACAAGTCAACTACAACATCCAGAACATTTTGAGACACAAATTCAGCTGATAACTCCTGACCGTGTGTTTCACCTTGTATTTGTCGAGCTCCTCGACGACCACCGGTGCGAGCGCGAGGCCTCGGTCTCGCCTCTTGTCGAAGTACTCGGAGAGAAGTTCTTTCAGCTGGAGACTGCGGCTCTCGTTCAAATCTTCGAGGCAGGACGACGCGCTCTGGAACGCAACACTACGCACACACACAGTGATACACAGACACGAGGTAATGTAGACAAGCGTACAGACAGACAGAGGACAACACAAACAGTCGCACATAATAAGGAACTGACAGAAACAGGCCAAATTACCATTTTATAAAGTCTTCGAATGCTTTAGACATTTTGCAGGACTATATTGTCTCTGCTGGCTTTTTAAAAAAGTTTAAGGTGTCACAAGTGTGGAATGTTTTGCATACAGGAGGGTGATTTACATGATTTCATAGCAACCTTTATAAACGAGTATTATCCATTCGCAACCCTCACAAATAATCTCTAACATGAATTCATCATGAATTAAGTGACAGACAGATTGGTCTTACAATATCATATTGCTTTAGGCAATGTCAATCACAAATAGGGCTGCAACTAATGATTATTTTCATTGTCAATTAATATGTTGATCATTTTCTCGATTAATTGATGAGTTCTTTGGGGTATAAAATGTCAGGAAATGGTGAAAAATGTCAAACAGTGTTTCCCAAAGCCCAAGATGGTGTCCTTAAATGTCTTGTTCTGTCCACAACTCAAAGAAATTCAGTTTACCGTCGTAGAAGAGTAAAGAAACCAGAAAATATTCACATTTAAGGAGCTGGAATCAGAGTTTTTTCTTCTTTTTCTTAAAAACATTACTCAAAATGATTAATCGTTTATCAAAATAGTTGCAGAGTAATTAAATAGTTGACAACTAATCGATTAAACGTTGCAGCTTTGATCACAAATTCAGATTTTATTCTCATTTACTTCTGGTATTTGTTGATGTGGTCAGTTGGAATCATCTGAGAACAACACAGGCAAATAATACGAGGAGAAAGGAGGAAAGATATTTATCTTTCAGCGGTCTCAAAAAACATTTCAAGGCTGTGAAAAAAATAGGTTTTATGATACATTTAACTGGAGCTGTTATGGGCTATAGTGTGTTTGTGTGTTTGTGTACCTTTTGAAGGCCTTGAAGCAGGCAGTCAGCTGGTAGAGCTGCGTTCTCTCTTGGTTCTGCACTCGATTATGGAGGAACTGACAAACTCTGTCCATCTCCTCGTCGCTGAGGTCGCCGAAGGAACAGAAGTAGAACGATAAGGAGGATAACTCCACGTGGATACCGCTACGTCCGCCAACTGAAACACAAATTATTTATGATTCATAGTTGAGTGTCTCTATTCATCAATTTTTACTTTATTCACTTTTTGTGCCAGTGTCAGTTTATCTAGTGACGTTTTCCCCAACACAGGAAAGGAGGTTAGAGGCAGACAGTTTGAGTAAGACCAGTTCAACTACACCGTTGTGATTAACTACAGTGGGACATGACTCAATTCAAACAGTGACATCTTTTCCC